>CM044116.1:5324356-5442465 GCA_024174645.1 Lemna minuta | reverse complement strand
TCATGGACTTCATTGTAAACATCACACATGAATGGCCATGCATACATTGTATTCCATTGAGACATAAAAAGAGATATATATAAAGTAGTTTTTGGGTTCTCCATGTCGATAAACTTTTAAAATTTTGATCAATAGATCAAATGCACGAAAACATTGAAATCAGATATTCAAAAGACTAAGCCACCAAGAACATATGATCCTGTTGACCCAGTTTTGGAATGAGAAACATACTCGCAAGGAATCTCTCATTTTGAAAGAGTACTCTGAAGCTATTCTAAGCGCTCTAGCCTCTAGCGAGTATCAACACGGCTACCGGATGATTGATCTCCTCTTCAAAGCTCTTTCACCAAGAGAGAGAGAGAGAAGAAAGGAGAGAGAATTCTTACAGTAGGCTCATATGGGCATCTTGAGTTGTGGTTGTTCTCCTTATTTATAGACATTTGGTATGAGGTTTTTATTTATAAAAACCATGATAATTATGTCTATATATACCAACATCCATAGACCTTTATAGTGCGCGTGACCCTCTAGGTCCATATATATCTCACTAGTTAATATCTCTATAGACCAAATAACACCTTATTAGTCAACCTTATCAATCATCTCCATCATCATATAGATTATAATCAAGGATCGATTTAATCCAATCGATAGGTTGAGCTACCAACCCGCTAGGTGCCAAGCTACACCACGTACTCTAGAAGATACGAAATATGTAAGAACTCACTTATGGAACTTTTCCGCCATCCATTACATGTATGTATAACTTTTATCCTCACGAGACTCATGAATGACTTAGGTATAGCCAATTGTCAAACCCTAATCTCATCACTCTAGCTTAGTACTGATGCGTGTGGTAGAAATCATCGAGAACTCTTCTCCGATATTTCTACTACTCTGGCCAAAGATTTCATTGCATCTCATTTCTCGAATCAATCTCTTAGAATACTGAGGGCAGATGATCCCATCTGATCACACAATCATCTTCGTGGCCTTCATGTCGCATCCAATATATGACGCTTTTAGATATTTTGTGGCTAGATTCGTAAGTCATAATCAAAACATGATCATCCATCCACAAGATGTCTGGTGTCCTCAAGTCAAAGGACCACATACACAACCATGACATTGAATCAACCTAATTGACAGCTAGGTACAATACCACTAGTCAGATTCCTACGATCAATGCTCAATTCGCGAACTCTTTCTCTCCAAAGAGCACCTACTATATTTGTACATAGTGTCTCTCACACGATGGTTACAAGATCGCATACTCACCATAAGGAGATGGATTAGATACGTTAGCTCTTTTTGCATAATTTGATATCCTTCCTCTAATATCCCATGAATAGGAATGTGTAGAACATATGTTTAAACACTAGTGATCACCATTTTATGATCTCATCGTAATTCACTTAGTCATTGTACATGCTCATGGACTTCATTACAAACATCACACAAGAATGACAATCAATAAATTTCATTTCAATGAACACAAACAAGCTACATGAAAGTGTGATTGGCTTATAGGTGATAACATGCATTTATAACTTAATTTCTTATCCTAATTAACTTATATTCATGTTTATTTTATGTGAAGATGATGCATGTTATCCTAATTTTCATGAATTTTCTCCATCGGTATGCCATTGCACTAAAGTTCATATTTATGCCATAAATTAGGGATAATTATGTGCTTTCTTGATGATTAATCTTTTGTAAGGTTAAATTAATATGAATTAAGTTCTTTTCCTAATATATTTTGACTTTAGTAAATGATTTTCAAGGTTAATTCTAAGAAGGAATGTATTGGATGATTAAAAGAAGATCTTAATGAATACTTGTAGGTTATTTTTAATTCATCCTATATGTATGGTGCTTCGGGTAATATCGCTCTCATTTTGGATACCTTTGAGAAGGTATTCAAGATGAAAGGCACAAAAGGGGCCATAGAGGATGTTTATGCTTTGCTTCGTGGATTTCTCACCCAACTTGAGGTTTACCAAACCTTCACCGTAGACGTTGCCACGCCATTGTGCTACAAGGAAACACTTGTGGTATCATTGTTTCTCAACTCTATTCAGTTCTATATCAGCTCTCAAATCTAGGGTGGTGTCCTTAGCGGGGTTACTCTTCCCTCACTTGTTGAAACCTTTAATGTTGCAAAGCGAGTGTCAGATTATATTCTTGCTCTATGACACTAAAAATTTCTTAATCTTTGACGTCTGATTATGTTGCCTTCATTGCTTTGAGCTCCCATATTGGCCAAGGAGGTGACACTAGTGGTCATTCTCAGAGCTTGAATGACAAAAAATAGTCGAGCATGGGCATGATGACCAATCTTAGCCACCATGTGAGCATTGTGGCAAAGCAAGAATCATTCCAACAAGCTTGACAAGCCCCCATCATACACGAGGACTCAAGTGAAGACCATTTTTGTGCCTCCACTTCGATTGTGGTATCCCCTATTGCTTCCCCTATGATTACTCTCTCTCAGGAGGAGTATGACCTACTTATGCGTGGGTTCGAGCCGATGCCCATGGTTCATGCCTTGCACCATGCTTCTACCTACGGTTTAGGTACTGCTCTTTTAGCTTCCTCGTCTGGGTCCTAGATTACTAACAAGAAGGCATTAGCCCTCATGTTAGTGTTGGGTTCTGATGTCAATAAACTTTCAAAAGTTTGATCAAAATATCGAATGCAGCGGAATAGATTGAATCAAATATTCAAAACACCAAGCCACCAATAACAGATGATACTATCAACTAGTATGTATGAGAAAACATACTTATAGGGTTTCCTTGATAAAGTTCTTGAAACTAGTTAAGTGTCTAGCCTCTAGCACAATCCACATGGTCTCCAAATGGTTGGATCTCCTCTTCAAAGCTCTTCACCAAGTGAGAAAGAGAAGAAATGAGAGAATTCTCACAAAACTTGCATGGGCATCTTGAGTTGTGATCACTCTCCTCATATATATAGACATTTGGTATGAGGTTTTTTCATAAAAACCTTCATATTTATGTCTATATCCACCAACATTCATAGACCTTTTGTGTGTGACCCTCTATGTCCATATATCTCACTAGTTAATAACTTTATAGACCAAATAACAGCTTATTGGTCAACCTTAATTAATTATCCACATCAACATATAGATTAATTAATCAAGTATCGATTTAACCCAATCGATAGGTTGAGTTGCTAGCTCGTTGGGTACCAAGCTACACCATGTACTCTAGGAGATATGAAGTATCTAAGAACTCACTTATGGATTACCATGTATGTATAATCCTCCAGCCACACGAGACTCATAAATGACTTAGGGTATGGTCAACTGTCAAACCCTAATTGGTCAGTCAAGCTAGTACTGATGCGTGTATAAATTATCGGGAACTCTTTCTTTGATATTTCTACTACCTTGGCCAAGGATTTCATCGCATCTTATTCCTCGAGTCAATCTCCTCAAGTAGCCAGGGCGCATGATCACATCTTGACCGCACAGTCATCTTTATGGACTTCATGTCGTATCCAATATATGACATTTGAGATATCCTGTGGCTAAGGATTCCTAAGTCATAATCAGAACAAGATCATCAATCCACAAGATGTCTTTGTTGTCTCAAGTCAAAAGACCACATACACAACCATGACATGAATCAACTTGATTGAAAATTAGGTATAATACTATTCAGGGATTTATATTGATCAATTCAGTTAACTCTTTCTCTAAAGAGCACCCACTATCTATCCTTAGTGTCTCCACACTGATGGCTACAAGATCAGCCATACTCATCATATGAGTTGGATTAGATTGCGTTATTATTTCCGGATAATTCGATGTCCATCTCAAATATCTCACAAATAGGAATGTTTAGAATATATATTTAAAGACTAGTGATCACTATATTATGATCTCATCATAATTCACTTAGTCATTGCACATGCTCATGAACTTCATTGCAAACATCACAAATGAATGACAATGAATAAATTTCATTTCAATAAACATAAACAAGATACATGAAAAAGTGATTGGCTTATAGGCCACATAATATTCATCAATCTCCCACTTGGAATAAAGCCAATTACCCTTGTGCATCAACCCCATAGTTGTGCAATGATACTCAAAAACTTCTTGAGCTAAAGGCTTAGTTAATGGATCTGCAATATTGTCGGTTGATAGCACTCTTTCCACCACAACATCTCCTGTGGTGACGACCTCCCTAATCAAGTGAAAGCACCTCAAAATGTGCTTAGACTTATGATGGGACCTTGGCTCTTTCGCTTGTGCTATTGCACCATTGTTGTCACACAACAATGGAATAGGGTCTGAGATCGTAGGGACTATGCCAAGGTCTATGATGAACTTCTTCAACCAGACTGCCTCCTTGGCGGCGTCGCTCGCGGTAATATACTCAGCTTCTATCATCAAATATGCAGTGGTGGGCTGCTTGGAACTCTTCCAAGACACTCCTCTCACATTCAAAGTGAACATGTATCCAGATGTAGATCTACAATCATTTGGGTTTGACTGAAAACTCTAGTCAGTATAACCCTGGAGCTTAAGCTCATCTCCTCCATATACCAAAAATAAATCCTTAGTCCTTCTCAAGTACTTAAGGATGTATTTCACGGCTTCCCAGTGTCTCTCACTTGGGTTAGCCTGAAATATGCTCATAACACTTAGAGCATATGCCACATCTGGTCTTGTACATAACATAAAGTACATGATGGATCCAATCGCCGAGGCATATAAGATCTTCTTTATCAATGCTCTATCTTGAAGAGTCTTAGGTGAATTGATGGAGAATTATTTTGAAACATGAACACAAGGGTTCTAAGTGAACCTATCCTCCTCCTCCTATCACTCCTCCCTCATTTGCTGTCCTCTTTCATCCATCTCGAAGTACGAATCATCAGAGGAAACATTGTGATCGTGTAGAGATCTTCCAGAGCATCTACTTCACGTCGACAACAGGTATCATCCTCAATCTCTTCCACGTGGTTAATAGTTCAATCCCGATATCATCAATCCAACAGTAGACTTTTCTATCTCTCCACTCTTTCTCTATAATTACTATCTTTATCTCTCTAACTCTCTTCATTACCTTCTTAATAATCTCCACGATAATCTGTATCTTCACATTCATCCATCTTTCATTTTCCATCCTTTCATCTTCTCTATCATTACCACTCTCATTCTGTCATTCTATTATCTTATTACGAAACAAAATCTCCACATCCTCTTCATTGGATTATCCATTCTGTCATCAGTGGTATCATCTCATAGATCCTCTTTCCTATTGTAGGATTTAGATACCGTTTCTAAGATTATCCTACATCATATTTGGTATCAGAGCTCAGTTTGAATTGATATCATTTAAGTGGAAATCATTATCATGTCATCATTGATATAAATCATTATGAATACTAGATCAAGACCCATTGCTTCTAACACTACTGCTGACATGAATGTTATTAGCAATACCTTGCATATCCCTGATGATCCCACCCAAGAGGAACCCATGCCTCCTTGGGCTAGAGTTATGATAGAGAGTATACAACCCCTTATTGACATAGTAGATCGAGATAACAATATGACTGAGAACCTAGAATCTCTAGAGGAACCCATGCCTTCTTGGGCTAGGACTCTTTTAGAGGATATACAAGACCTAGATATTAAACTTGATCAACAGGACATTAGGCTGAAGAACCTAGAGTCTCTGGATGAATCAGATTCTTGGGAAGATAGCTCACCTCAAATAGAGAGTCCAAAAGAACCTATTAATGATCATCTTGATTTCTCTGATGTTGTGCCTTCTAATGATTATTATCCACGGGATATGATTGATTATGAGTATAATGAAGTTAGAGTGGACATCCCTATGTTTAAGGAAGTAGATGATCCAAAAGAATACCTCAATGAGGATATGAGTAATGGCTTTCCAAAGACTATCCAATGCATAAACCCTACCCCTAGATCCAATAGGATCATTAGGTGTTATAAATGCAGGAAAGTAGGGCATGTTAAAGCTAATTGCTCCAAAATGATCATAGTTATGGATGATTCTAATCCTTTACCTACTAATGATAGAAAGGAATTTAAATTAGAAGATGAAATTCATGAATTAGATAAGACAATATCCATTAAGCATGATCATATCAGTCATGACATTGTTTTGAAAGAATTTGCATCATCATATAAACGATATAAAACATTTATTGCTTTTCCTAGAAGATATAAAATTCTTAAACAAAGTGATTTAGTAGGTACTAAACTTCACCCTCCTAAAACTTCTTAAAATTTCTTTTACATTTCAACTCAAAAAAAAAAAAACTATGTTCATTTTAAACTTCTATTTAAAACTAATACACTTATTTGGTAATACAATAAGTGATGCTTCAGGGAAATAAGGAAATTTATGATGATCTCTTCAAAATTGATCAAATCGAACGATGAATCGATGATAGAAATGGGGGAAAATGATAATTTATGAAAGAAAACTTTAAATCGTTTCCACGGAATCAAAAAACATTGAAATTGATCTTGATTTCGCAGAGAAATTGAAGATCGAAATGGGGAGAAATTTCCGAACTTGTAAATCGTAATTTTGAGGAAAATTAAACTAAATTGAACTTGAATTCCTAATCTAAATCGAAATTAAACATGAATGGATGATAGATTAGCAAAAACCGACTCCACTAACCCAAGATTACGATCAGATTAACACGATTAATGACTTCAATCGTCGAAATTGCGAAGAACACGATCGAGGAGTTCAAGCTGCGATTTCTCCTTCGTCTCTCAACCAAATCTCGATTTCAAACCCTCCGTAGATGCGAAAATGAGTGTAGAAGGGGATGGAATCGAGAGACTTGAGAAGGGAGGTGTCTAAAAAAATCAATTGGATTGATTTCTAACTCGAATGCTTAGAAATTCGGAAGAACATCTCTATTTATACACTTTTTGCGCGTAACCGTCTGATCGAAACGGTCGACGGTTACGATGAAACTGTCCATCATGGACCGTTTCGATTATATCGCAGCCGCCCGATCTTTGATGAAGTGCTCGGATGAAGCCGTTGAGATGCGTTATAAAAAGCATTTGATCGCCGCCGTTGGATCGCGATCCGACGCCCTGAATGCATCAACGCGATTAAATCCGAGCCGTTATAACTCTTTCATTTTAGACACGTGCGTTTGATGGTGATCGGTAGTCCGCGTGTCCACTTCATCGACGCGCGATGATCTGCGCTCCATTCAATCAGATGCACCTCGGTTGGCCACATGTCGTGCAAACTAAAAATTGTGTGGAACTTAGTCCCACATGGATAAAATAAAAGAAACTAAACAGGTTTATAATATGTGACGGACTTGAGGGTTAGCTAAAATCCGAACTATCAGATGCTTATATGTACTATAACCTATATACTTATGATAAATATAAATATGTCACATCACATTGCGTCGCGTAGGCGCCGCCTGGGCCCGCGTGGCGCTGCCACGTGGCCTTGCGTGCCACGTCACATCCACGTGGGTCTCGCGCGAAAATAAAACCCATTTTTGCTTTAATTGTTATTGTTTTAATCATTAAAAATCGTAAAATTAATTTAGAAAAATTCGGAAAAAAATCCCTAAAAATTAGAAAATTCATAACTTTTAAAATATAACTCTAAATTAATCCAAATTTCTTTCATTTGATCCGAAATTTAATTATCTATCATTCTAAAAGGTAAAAATTGATAAATAATGAGAGTTTTAAATTTTATTTCAAAAATATATTTATTCTTTAAGTATTTTCTTTTAAGAAAATGTTTCTAAAATGATTTTCGCTCATTATTTTAACTCTAAAAACATCTATAATCTAAAGTAAAGATGGGTTATTAAATTATTTATCTTTAAATTATCATATTTAACCCTATTTTAAAGTATTTTTTAGATTATAATGACTTTTCATGGAATGATAAAAAAAATACTCATCAATATGATAACATGCATGGAAATGAAATCATTTATGTCTTAATATGCATTAATAATCATGTTTTATCGTGTTAATTTAGCATGTTATCAACTCTACCAACCCAACTTAAAGTGATTTGGATATTAAGGCTATAACAAAGGAGGACCATGCGTTAATTCGTAACTCTTGCGTTTTAGCCTAGATTTTAACATGTGAGGGGTTTTATCTTTCATCAAGTCTCTTCGTTAGGGTACGTCATGGTTATCTATATAACCATACCCAAGGATATGATTACCTCAATAATCACATACGTATACCACATATATGTCATATATGATATTATATCAATAAACCAAACCATATAAATAGGGGATCCTATTATAGGTTCAACTATGTTCTTGGTTTCACATTCAATGTAATAACATCACAAATAAATAAATAAATTTAATTCAATGCAAAAATTAATCACATTAATATTTTTCAAAATAAGCATAACAATCATACATAATAATCATGAAATAATCATTTAAACACTTTAAAATGATTTATGGAATTTTTCTCAATTTAAAATAATTTAACTCTTAAATTATTCAATTAAATAAATCCCAAAATAAATAAAAATTAAATTAAATGACATCAAAATTAATAAAATATTTTATTTGAGTCAATAAATTAATTTTCTATTTTTCCTGATTTTTTAGAATTTTTCTAGATTTTCTAGGTATTTCCAGAATTTTTAAAGAGTTTAAAAATCCAAAAAGTTAAAATATGGGCAGATATTTCCAGTAGCTCAACTGGTTAGATGGGCTTGGGTCTATTAGGGGAGAACTAGGATCGAATCCTAGCTCTCACAAAAATATAATTTTGAACATGGTTTGGTCGAGTTGACTCTGTTTGGTCTGGGTTGACTCGGACCCATTCAGGTTGACTTGGACTACCACGTCAACCTACAGGTTGACCGGGTCAACTCTTGACCAAGTCCACCATGTCAGCCATGTGGGCCCACGTTGACCAGGTCAACTCTTGACTAGCTGCCACATCATTCAAGTGGCTTGCATTGACCGGATCGTGGGGCCCACTACACGGTCCAATCGCTCGTTTGACCATGCCCCACACCCCCACGTGGGGCCCACTACCCTGGTCAACCCACAAGGTTGACCAGGGGCCCTGGCGGTGCTGCCGTCGGATTATGGAGACCATGGCGGCGCCACCACAAAAATGAGAAAAAAAAATCCAAAATTTGAAACCTTCATATCTTGCTCATTTCTTGTCTGTTTTGGACGTTTTTGGGCTCATTGGAAAGTCTCAACAAGTATAACCCGGCTCTGATACCACTGTTGGGTTTTTATTTCGATAAAATTTTGAAATTTTGATCAAAACATCAAATGCAGTGGAAAACATTGAATCGGATATTCAAAACACCAAGCCACCAAGAACAAATAATCATATCATCTAATATGAATGAGATAACATACTTACAGGATTTTCTTGAAGGAGTTCTTAAAGCTATTCAAGTGTCTAGCCTCTAGTGGTATCCACACGATCTCTGGATGGTTGGATCTCCTCTTCAAAGCTCTTGACCAAGAGAGAAAGAGAAGAAATGAGAGAATTCCCACAAGGCTTGAGTTGTGTTCATTCTCTCCCCATATATAGACATTTGGTATGAGGTTTTTCATAAAAAAACCCTCATAATTATGTTTATATCCACCAACATCCGTAGACCTTATGTGTGTGACTCTCTAGGTCCATATATCTCACTAGTTAATAACTCTATAGACCATATAACACTTTATTGGTCAACCTTAATTAATTATCCACATCCACATATAGATTAATTAATCAAGGATCGATTTAACCCAATCGATAGGTTGATTTGTCAGCCCGTTGGGTGCCAAGCTACACCACGTACACTAGTAGATATAAAGCATCTAAGAACTCACTTATGGAACCTTCCCGTCATCGATTACCATGAATGTATAATCCTTCATCTACATTAGACTCATGAATGACTTAGAGTATAGTCAACTGTCAAACCCTAATTGGTCAGTCAAGTTAGTACTGATGCGTGCAGAAATCATCGGGAACTCCTTCTCCGATATTTCTACTACCTTGGCCAAGGATTTTATCGCATATCATTCCTTGAGTCAATCTCCTCAAATACTGAGGGTGGATGATCCCATCTTGATCACACAATCATCTTCGTGGACTTCATGTCGTATCCAATATATGACGTTTTAGATATCATGTGGCTACTGATTTGTGAGTCATAATAAAAACACGATCATCCATCTACAAGAAGTTTTTGGTGTCTCTAGTCAAAGGAACACATACACAACCATGACATGAATCAACTTGATTGAGAGTTAGGTATAATACCATTCAGGGATTCATACGGATCAATCAAATAACTCTTTCTCCATAGAGCACCCACTATCTATCCTCAGTGTCTCCACACCGATGGCTATAGGATGAGCCATACTCATCATATGAGTTGGATTAGATTGTACTATTCTTTCTGGATAATTTGATGTCCATCTCGAATATCCTACAAATAGGAATGTTTAGAACATATGTGGTGGCATACGACCCTCATCATCACCAAGGCACGAGACCACGGTGCAGGAGGAGCCGATACCCATGTGCGTCCAGTCCCCACGATAGGCAAAGACGAAGGATGTCGAGTTCTGCTACACTTCTTGAGGACCTCGTCTTGCCCCATCCGATCTTGTGCGTGTGGATCTACCGTATTTACTCATTTTGAACCTTTATCGCCTGCACGTGTTTGAGCGGGCCCTCTTTTATCTCCATCTCCCCTCTTTTATGAACCTTTCATTATTCTTAGTATTATGTTGGGATTTCGAGTCGTGGGCGTCAAGTGGGCCCTTTCCCTCCTTGGCCCATTTTCGGCTCTATAAGAGGGGAAGGGACCCCCCACAAACCCTAGCCATTATTTGAAGAAAGAAAGGAGTGAACTCCCTCTCAAGTGGCCGCTCAAGGAAGATCGAGGAAGGAGACCAACCGTCGTCACTGCACACTCACGTGCTGCCGCCGTCACCGCCTCCCCTTGTCCCGGTCACGCCAACGCCACCGCATACGTTGCTGCCGTTGCCATTTCCGCTGCCGCTGCAAGCGCTGCCGTCGTTCCTACCCCTGTCACCGTCGCCATCCATCCCCAGCCACATCTCCTTCTCCCTCCCCACCTCATCCTCTAGTTTTTCCCCTCTGATTCCCCCTCCGGGAACCTCACCCACTCCCTCTCCAACTCCCGCTCCAGCCCGCGCACGATTTCCCTCCTCCCCAACGCCCAAAAACTCCCTCTTCCATCGACCCTTACTGACGAGTCGTTTTTGTGCGTCGTTAAAACACAAATACGATGGTCAAACAAAATTTGTAAAACCGAACTCACAAAGACAAGATAGAATAATCAAGTACTGGGTAAGTATCGGGTCGATCCACAGAGAGCAGGGTTGACTTTAATCGCAGAGTTGACTTGGTCAAACTTAGGTTTAAAAGGAGTTTTAAATAAGAGAAAATAAGATTTAAGATAGGGAAATGATATAAATAAGGTAAATAAGAAGTTTTAAGATTTGAAATCTCGGATTTGACAGAGAAAAGTCAAAAGTCAAAGTCAAAGCGTTGACTTTGACCAGCAATAGATGTTCTGGTAAATCAGAGAATCAAACAGAGTCAGAAGATTACGAAAACTATATATTTGGAAACTAGAGAGAAAATGGAATTTATTGATATAAGTTTTGTAATTTTTGGATAAGAAATGGATTTATTATGAATTATTGAAAATCAATGATCAGAAAATCCCCGAAATGAACACCTCAGAGGAAATCTTCAAATTGAATGCCCAAATGAAATCCAAATCTTCCAATTCATATGTCAATAGAAAGCTAAGAACCAGAGGAATCCAACAAGACCGAAATTATCAAATTCTGATTTGCCAATAAAAAGTAATTGACCCCGAAAGTCAACGTTTGACTTCTGATGAAAGATGAACAGTCCGTGGTCAAACGTTAAATTGAAGGGGCAAATGAACTCAGAATTTGATGAAATTGCTATCCACGGAAAGCTGATGAAAAGAGGAATCCAATGAAACCAAAATCAAGTGATTTGGAATTATAATCAGAGAGATATCCTATTTTCAAAATCAGCGACTTTTCGGATCGAAATTTGGGGAAAATGAAGAACACTATGAACTAATTTGCAAAATTAAACTTCTAAATCTAATAAAAACTCAAATTACCTCTTGATAATCGATCGAATCTCACTACTAACCCGATTGCCACGAGAATTGAGCTCCAATTTGCGCGAATTGGAGTGAATTTGCTCGGATCCTTTCTCACGGACTTTCGGAATTCAAGGGGAAAATTCGATGAAATCAAGGAGGAATTCGCGATCAATCCCGCTCCAATCCCTTCGGAATCGAGTCTAAACGCGGGGGAATCACGATGAACTTAAGATTTTCCTCGAAATTCGCTTAATTCCTTCACGAATCAATCAAAAGTTAAGAACAGAAGAGGGAAATACATGCTTTTTAAAAGAGGGAATTAGGCCCGATTTTGAAGGCAATGAAGGCGGTCGTGGAGGTCGGTTGGCGGCGTCGTGGGAGCGAGTCTCTGGGTGCGGCATCGTGGCTTCAAAGCCACCACAATTCCGCGTGCATTAGGCGTCAAATTAGCTCCCAAGAAAGCCACGATTTGCGCCACGATTGACCGCGATTTCCGCCGCAATCAGGCTTTGATCGACGTCGATCGTGCTCCATACACTCCCAGGAATGCCCTCAGATCGCGACGAATCGAATCCGCAACGAACGCTCAGGGATCGCGGTTCGATCGCGCGCGATCGCGGCTCGATCGCGGCTCGATCGCACCGCGATCATAGGGTTCTTCCTCCATTAATTTGCGCCGTCCGATGGAGATCCGCTGAGTCATGATCGCGAGTAATCGCGGCCGTCAGATGAATCTCACGCTTCTGATTTGATGACGATCGCTCGCTTATCGGGATGCCACGTGGCGTTCGAGAGCCTTCCGATCAAAGCCACTTAAAAAAATGATTTCACGCACGTGCTTTGATCGTGATCGCGTGGACTCAGGTCCACGCGATCACCGCCGTTGAGCCGAATCCGACGCCCTGGAGCCGCCACGCGTCCCGCAAAACAGACAAACCGCGTGGGACATAGTCCCACACGGATTAAAAGAAGGGGAAGGACGCGGTTAAATAGGGAAGCGGCCTCCCCCTATTAGCTCTCTTATCTCCTCTCTGCTCCGCACACGTGGCGCCCCACACGGGCGCCCACGTGGCCTCCTTGCCACTTGGCGCGCCTCCTGCGCGCGGGCCAATCGTGCGCTGCCACGCTCCCTGGGTTTATATCCGTGTGGAACATAGTCCCACACGGAAGAAAAAAAAGGTTTTCGCTCCTATAAATTAGGGGGCGGTTAACGCATAGTGCGTTACCGCCCCAAAAATCTAACCAGGGCCCACTAACCCGTGGGCCCTCCATATGCCAACCCCCTGCCGCCACGTGGCGCCCCAAACGGGCGCCCACGTGGACGTAAGCGTGGTCTCCTGCCACACGTCAGCGCCACATGCGCCACGCGCGGGCCACACGCGTCCTGCCACGTGGCCTCAGCGCCACGTCGTAACGGCGCGGTGGACCCGCGCGCCACGTCAGCCCATCGCCTGGGCCCGGTCGCCACGTTTGCTCCGCTCGCCACGTCAGCCGCAGGTAATTTCTCCCCCTTTTTCGCGATTTTCACTAAAAAATAACCTAAAAATTCAATTAAAAATCAAATAAAAATAGGAAAAATCAGATAAAACTTCAGAAATTCATAATTTAAAATATACAACTCCTTTTTAATTGAAATTTTCTCCATTGGATCATAAATTCTTTCCTTTTTAATATCATTTCATTTAAACTATGTTTTCAAGAAAGAAATAAGGATGAATTAAAAATTTCCTTAAATAAGTTCTAATTAAACCCTTATAAATTATAAATTCATCCAAAAAAATCATCTTTTCAAACATTTACTAAAGTCAAAAACTCATTTAATCACTGAGATTAACTCCTGTTAATCTAAACAAAAAGATTAATCATATCTTAAGCATAAAATTATCTCTAATTTATGCATAAATATCAACTTTAGTGAAATGACATGCTAATGGAAAAAATTCATAAAAAGTATGATAACATGCATCATATTCACATAAAAGAAGTAGGAATATGAGTTAATTAGGGTAAGAATTCAGGTTATAAATGTATGTTATCACCTACCTTCCCCATTCCCGACCCCCCAACTTCATCCCGTTGACGTCGCCACCTCCCTCCTACTGCCGATACTTCCCACTTCCCGTCGACCCCGTCTTCCTCCCATTTCCCATCACCCATCCCACATCAACCATCAGCCTCACCTATCACCCATTTTTCTATCGCTTACTCCTCACCTATCCCCGAACTCGCTATCAACCTCCCGTCGCCCAGCACCTCCCCACCCGAATTCTGTCGCCCAGCTGCTCCCGAGTTCCTTAAATCCTCCCTCTATTCCCTGACCTCACCAGCCCTCTCGACGCCCAATCCCCTCTACTTGAGAACTAGCCCACCTTCCTCCAGTCACCCCAACCTCCCTCGTCCATGTCGTTACCAATTCATGTCCCGTCATTCCGTCACTCTCACTCGGCGGCCCTTTGACGTGTCATTTTCGCGCGTCATTAAAACACAAAAACGTTGGTCAAAAAAATTTTATAAAAACGAACTCACAAAGATAAGATATAAAAATCAAGTATTGTGTAAGTATCGGGTCGATCCACAGAGAGCAGGGTTGACTTTAATTGCAAAGTTGACTTGGTCAAACTTAGGTTTAAAAAGGGTTTTCAATAAGTAAAAATAAGAAGTAATGGGTGGAAATGATATAAATAAGCTAAATAAGAAGTTTTAAGAATTTAATTCTCGTTTTTTACAGAGAGAAGTCAAAAGTCAAAGTCAAAGCATTGACTTTGACCAATAGTAGGTGTTCTATAAAATCAGAGAATCAAACAGAGTCAGAAGATTACGAAAATTATATATTTGGAATATAGAGAGAAAATGGAATTTATTAATATATAATTCGTGATGTTTGGATAAGAAATGGATTTACTATGAGTTATTGAAAATCAAATATCAGAAAATCCCCGAAATGAACACCTTAGAAGAAATCTTCAAATTGAACGGCCAAATGAAATCCAAATCTTGCAATTTATATGTTAATGGAAAGTTAAGAACCAGAGGAATCTAAAGAGACTAAAATGATCGAATTCTGATTTGTAAATTGAAAGTAATTGACCCCGAAAGTCAATGTTTGACTTCTGATGAAAGATGAACAGTCCTTGGTCAAACGTCAAATTGAAGGGTTAAATGAACTCGGAATTCGATGAATTTGCTATCCACGGAAAGCTGATGATAATAGAAATCCAAAGAAACCAAAATCAAGTGATTTGGAATTATAATTAGAGAGATATTCTATTTTCAAAATCAGCAATTTTTCGGACTAAAAATTGGAAAAAAATGAAGAACACTATGAACTAATTTGCAATTAAAGATGATATTTTTTATAGTTGGTTTGATCAATAGATTGACATATGAGGAAGGAAATGTCCTAATGATGACTGCATCTAATCATGACACAGTCATCATTATTCTACCAGAGCTTGAATTACCGCCCAAGCTTGGCGTCTATCACGGTAGAATAATGAGCTGAATAAGCAACTAGAACTCGCATAGTATCAACCTTGCCCCCTATCCTCAGTCCTCACAGGGCTAAGACCCTAGCCCTAGCCTTGAGCGGGGATCTCAGTGACAAGGCCCTCTAACTTTCTCGAGATCGATTCAACCGATGGTGATTAATTCTAAATACGATAAGAAGATAAAACCGGTGCTCCCTTGGCCTTTCGACACGAAACACTCTTGCCATGGAACAAGCGATCATAAAAGAGGATACGAAGAAGCAAGTCGGGTATCTAGATGCACTCGGTTCGTCACGCCGCATAATCCTAGATACCAGGCGAACACACAAGAACATAAGAAGAATAAACAATAACTAAACATACCAAGATAGTTGATCCCTAGCAGCCTTGATCCCAATGGCCAACCTCCAAAAGGAGGCCAACTAGAAGATGAATTTTACATTGGAGATGAGGCCTATTTATAGATAAGTTTGTGTGAAATTGGTGGATCGTAGCCCACGACGCGGATTTCACTCCGTGTGATTTCAGCCGTCGGATCGCGCGAAATTGGTGGCTCGTGACGCGGATTTCACTCCGTGTAATTTCAGCCGTCAGATCGCGCGTAATCGGTGGGATCGTGGCCCATGACGCGGATTCCACTCCGTGTGATTTCAGCCGTCCAATTGCGTGATTTAATCCCGACCGTCCGATTACGCGATTTAATCCTGATCGTTCGATTGCACGATTTAATCCCGACCGTTCGATATCACTGTTCACGCCACGTAGGCACCACGTAGGCATTCATGTGGGCTTGCGTGGTCCGGCCATGTGTCGGCATCATGCCACGTCACCTCTGTGGGTCCCGCACGATTAACTAAATCCTGAAAAATCAAAATAAAATCTAGAAAATACTATAAAATTAAGAAATTCATAAATTCATTTGTATAACTCCTTTTTAACTCAAATTTTCTCCATTGGATCACAAATTCCTTCCTTTTTAATATCATGTCATCTAAAATATACTTTCAAAGAATAAATTAAGATGAATTAAAAATCACTTACTCATTTCTTAAGCAATCTTCTTAATCACATTTTTATCTTGAAATTGTCTTTCAAAACATGCACTAAAGTCAAAGTAATTTAAGAAAATAGATCAACTTCTATTAATTTTAACTTTGCAAAAGATTAATCATTAATCAAGCATAAAATTATCCCTAAGTTATGCATAAATATCGACTTTAGTGAAATGACATACCAATGGAGAAAATTCCTAAAAAGTATGATAACATGCATCACATTCACATAAAATAAGCATGAATATGAGTTAATTAGGATACGAAATTAAGTTATAAATGCATGTTATCACCCTTCCACCCACCTCTCATCGCATAATCCCTCGGCCATTGCTCTCACACCACCTTCTCCACCCCCATCGCCCAGCTCAACGAGACGCTGACGAATTGAGACCGCATGGTCATTGAAAACACATGGTCAAGAGTCAAAATAAAGTCCAAACTTACCAATTTCAAGATTAAATCACGAATTGAAAGGTATAATGGTAAATAAGGGTTGAATCCACAAGGAATTAGGGAAATTTTATATGATCAAATAGGACGATGAAATGGTCATAGAAATTGAGCAATTTAATATTTTATGAAAGAGGACTCGAAGAAAAATCCATGGAATCAAAAATCACTTAATTTGGATTTTATTTCGCTGAGAAATCATTGAATGAACAGAGGTGAATTTTTCAAAAATAAAAATCACGAAATAACAAAATTAAGAACAAAATTCAATCAAATTACGATTCTAAAATGAAATTAAAAGCTATATGAAGATAGATTAGGATAAAACATGATCATTAACCCACAATTTTGATCGAATTGATCCAATTAATCGCCGGAATCAAGGCTATTCATCAAAATTTAGAAAATCGCGATCGTGGAGTTCAAGCTTCGATTTCTTCCTCGTCGATCGTTGAAATCTTGATCTCAAGCACTTTGTGGACGAGGAAATGAATCTAGAAGCGATTAGGAACAAGAGATTCAAGAGATTTGGTGTCTAAACAGTTCAATTTCCTCGAATTGCTCTTGAATGTTTAACATCGTCGAAGAACATCTCAATTTATAGGCTAATTTGGGTGTAACCGTCCGATCGACGATTCATCATCGATCAACAGCTCTCATGAAGTGTCGCGGATACGAACCATTGCGATTAAGTCATGGCCGTTGGATCGCAGATGGACCGTCGAGATGATGCCACGTTGCGTACATTATAAAGACATATCAAATCCTCGTCATTGGATCGCGATCGGATAATTCAGATGCGCTCCATCAGTTCTAATCTCAACCGCTATAACTCCTTTGATCAATGGGTGAGATTAAATCATTTAGAAAACGATTTGCCGACTAATCTGGATGTCCCACATAGCCGCGCCTTTAAGTGAAGATCGACGATCGCGATTTAATCGCGCGATCGGACATCCCACGATGCGTCACGTCACATCCCGCATGTGATCATTGATCGTGATCGATCAGACACTCCAGATTACGCCACGTCACCTGCACGCTTATAAAATTCAGAAAAATCAATTTTTAATTCCATAAAATATTTAGAAATTCATTAAAAATTCAGAAAAATTCAAAAAAAAATTCAGATGCGCTCCGTCGGTCCAATCTGTTGGGTTGATTGTCTAGCTCCCCTCGACAACCCAAGGCCCCCCCCCACGCCCGCGAGGACGTGGATCTGGAGGTCTCCCGAACTGACACTACTTGGCGCACTCCTGGAGTTCTGGAGACGACGTGTGGGAAGGCAGGAACTTGTTGGCATTGATAGGTCATTACATCGTTGTATATAGCCCTATGATATTCATTCCCTAGATTCACCGTTAGTATTTCGTGCACGACCGGGTTTATCAGCCTAGTCTTGCATCAATATGTTTAAAGATTAGTGATCACTATGTTATGATCTCATCATAATTCACTTAGTCATTGCACATGATCATGGACTTCATTACAAACATCACACAAGAATGACAATGAATAAATTTCATTTCAATGAATATAAACAAGATACATGAAAATGTGATTGGCTTATAGGCCACATAATATCCATGAGAGACTCCAAGTATCAATTTCAAAGGTAGAAGTCAAAGTAGAAGTAAAAGTGAGAATAGAAGTCAAAGTCAAAAGTAGAAGTCAAAGTCAAAGCATAAGTCATAGTCATAACAAAAGTCAAAGTCAAAAGTAGAAGTCAAAGTCAAAGCATAAGTCATAGTCATAACAAAAGTCGAAGTCAAAAGTAGAAGTCAAAGTTAGAAACATAAGTCAAAGTCAAAGTAGAAGTCAAAGTTAGAGCATAAGTCAAAGGCAAAGCAAAAGTCAAAGTCAAAGGAATAATGCAAATCAGCTCTTCACGGAGTTATTTTGATTTGTTTCATTGTTTTACATTTTCCTTTATACAACTTACACATTTTTCATTTCAATTATCAGTTGTTTATTTTTTAGTTTTGTTTTAGGTATTTTTATATCCTTTTATCTTGTTAGACTATTTTAGGGACTAGGGAAAATTATCATTACCTTCATTTATTGTATTGACTCCGACTGAGTCGTACTTACCCATGAGGGTAAGGGGGAGCTTATTAGTGAATTTGTGCTGGACAGGAAGAATCTAGGAAGCTGACTAGAAAGTGAAATCGAGGCTCATTTGTTCTTCACCTTCCAGGATTACGCAGATTCAGGGACGAGCGACCTACTTGATGCATGCGTGGATCGATGACGAGACTCAGTGACTTCAGAGAGGCAGGACAATCCGAAAGAGAGTAGGGAGCGGCACATGGGAGCTATGGGAGTCATCTCGGGAAGACAGGATGAGCGGTAGCATACCGAAGGACACCATCAAAGTAAGGTCACTAACCGAGAGTGTGAGCGGGTCAGATCAAAAGTTCATATTTGAAGCTTGGTCTGATTATCCCGGCTAGTTAGTAATTTCTTCTGGGGGATTAACAAGGTGAGGAGTGACTCTGGGAGGACTATCTCCTCCTCGGACTGGCAAGGGGGGTTTGGATACCATGTCTAGTATAAAAAATCTAGTGTATGAGTGATGTGAAGAATTGAGTGGATAATCGACGAATTCATAAAAGAATTAGAAAAACGTAAATATTCAAAATAAACTTATTCAGGCCCCCCCCCCCCCCACCCCTAGTAAATTCACTGTCCAATTAGGAAATTTCAGGCTCCTCAAACCAATTGGCAGACAATCTCACTAAAGGACTAAGTGTCACCTCTTATGACACCTTTTCGCGTAAGCTAGGCTTGTTTGCCCTTTACTCTCTAGCTTGAGGGGGAGTGTGAGAATAAGTGGTCTAATGATAATGCTTTAATTCATCTCTCTATCTTTCCCCTCTATAAACACATTTTACACTTCTTGTTGAATTGATTTAGCTCTCGTGAGTTTCTAGCTCTCTTTCAACCATTGTACTTTAGATGCATAATTAGAATTGTGGTCTTGATTTTCTCTCTCCACATGCCCAAATTCTGTCTCTAAATTTTGATAGTCAATTGCTTTATCGTTCTTGAGCTAATAGGTCCGTTCTTGGACTTCTTGGAATCAATACTCATCTTCATTCCAATTCTCTATTCATTTTTTACCTTCAAATCACAATCATCCTCAACAGTTTCTTGACTTTGTTGTGTTTTCTTCATCAGTTGGTTTAAAAAATAATTCCCTTTAGATTTGACCCTTATTTGCCACTTGATTTCATCATTGTTTTAGAAAATTCATTTTATTCTTTTTATAAACTCATCATGTATTCAACATTTGTTTTCAATGATTGCACTATTGACGACCATCAATCTCCAAACATGATATCGTGGGCACGAATACTGACCTAACCATTAGTGCTAGTGGTGATGTTGCAATCCATGAAATCGGAGCCAATGTAAGGAATGTAGATGTAGTCACCGTTAGTGTCAATGTTGATGTCGATGACATGGTCATCGATGGTGCTAGTGTTGAGATTGGTGTCGATGGTTGTGGGGTTATAGCACATACTCCACGATATATTATGGGACAAATAGATAAAATTCATGTCATTATTTTTTGAGAAATTACATGAACATATCTTTTACTAGTGAAGAGTGTATTGGCACATTTATCAATTGATTGTTGCTTTAGACTAGAGTATGACAGATTAAGGACTAAAACTTTCTAGAAATTCACCATTCCATCAAAACAAGTTGTGCATAGGTAAAAACATGAAAGAAACTATTTGCACTTCATGAAATTATTAAATAAAAATGAGAATTCAATCGTGAAATAATTAATTTTTTTATCACTTGTGATTGAAAAAAACTAGTTAAATGTAGAAATATCATGAGATATGCATGCTATTTCTGAAATTAATTCCATGTGTTTTTTATGTGGACCATGTAAAATCAAGTTATAAAATTAGTTCCATGCATAAGTCTTAGACGTTTTTATATGATTATCTTTTATCAAATCATATTTTGAGACTCCCTACTTGGATGATGAATTAACTATGAGAGGGGGGGTTGAATTAGTTATTTTACATATTTATGTTATCTAATCATTTTTTAAAATTCGTTGATTAGTTTCTCTACTCCTTGCACCCCTCACACTCTAGATTTTTTATATCGGACAATGTATCCAAACCCCTCGCACCAGTCCTTGGAGGCGATAGTCCCTTCTGAGCTTCTACTCACCTTATTAGCCCCAATAATATACAAACAAGACGGGTAAGTCAAATCAAAGTCTAGACATGAACTTATGATTTCACTTCCCTCATCTTGTCTCTTACGAGCCAACTCCTAGAGCTCTAGCCACTGCTTCCTATTCCCCTTCTGGCTGACTTGCCTCTCTAAAGTCCTTGAGTCTTGTCATTGATCCATGCATGCTCCATGTAAGTCGATCATCCCTGATCCCCCCATGAGCTGCATAGTAAAGATCAAATACAACTCAAGTTGAAAATTTTCTGGTCAACTCCCTAGACTTGTTTTGAGTAAAGCAATGATTCATCAAAGAATCTCCCCCTTAACCTCACAAGTAAGCACAACTTCACGAAGCCAGTAAAGTGTATACCAATATTCCTAGCTATCCCTAATTCTTATGATCCACACAATGTGTAATGAGAAGTAAAATATTTAAACATAACTGCCAAGAAGTAAAAAGATGCAAATAAGTGGAAATGAAGTTAGGATGTTATAAACAAAAATCTCCCTTTAGAGTTGACCTTGATTTTTTTGCCTTTGACTTTGACCTTTGGCTGTTGACTTTGTACCCTTAAATGCTTCATGATGTTTTAGTGGATTTAAATGTAACTATAATGATTCTCTATGTGTTGGAGATGATGAATGAGTTTTAATATGATCGATCTGTATGATGGATCTTAGTGATGATCCTCTATGAATAATGATGGATGATCAATCTTACTTCGGAGAAAGATATTTAGACTTCCCTTTAAGAACTTGGAAATTTTATCTTCAAACACACTAAAGATAGATCATTTAGTAACAAGGAGTTTTAGAGATTATCCAAATCGATAATATCTGAACGATGATCCATCACTGGACCAAAGGGGATTTGACGAGTGGATCTCAGTAGAATATTTTTTTAATACTCTTTCTGCAAGCCAATGATTTTAGGAGATAGATCCAAGAAATGGTTAAAGACTTAGTTTGAGGAAATAGACAAAAGAGAGATTTAAGAAGATAGAGTTTAAAATCTAGAATCCAATTAAAACAAGCTTAGAGTGATATTTCTGAAAATTAACAAAATCTGAACAAAGATAGAGAAATTGAAATTTGAACGAGGATTGAAATCAAATGATGGAAAGAGGTTAGAAATAAAATCTTTAGAGCCTTTGATGGCTGAATAGAAATCAGATCAGCAGGGCTTCAATGGATCAAAAAAAAAAATCAGACCCGAACGTTTTTAAAGTTGATTCGGGAGTCTTGGATTTAATGACGGCTTAGGGAGATAAGATGCTGGCGACAATGAAGGAGAACTTACAGAAAGCCCGAACCATAATGAAAAACAAAGCTGACCACCGAAGATGAAAGTTACCTTGGACACAAGGTGCTCATCAATGAGGGGCTTGGGCTGGATTCAGCTTGGGTTCTGGGGGCATTTTGCTATCTTCGTCGAAAGGCAGCAGGTCCCAGATTATGATTTGACGCGGAATTGATAATTCATGTTCTTCGCATTCCTTTAACTTGAGACTGTATCATCTTCTTGCTTGTCGACAGCGACGCTGTACTTTATCTTTGAACAACTAGATATGTGACATCCACCAGCTAGACCAGATCAGGATTGCTTACCAAACACAGGCCATGTAGAAGACGCTTGACCATCAGATGATTCCTCGGATGGCTGAAGTCGTCTGCATAAACCCCGTCAAACTGCGGAAACCTGGATTTGCTCGTGGGAGAGTTTAACCAGTCCAGTCCGCGACTACTTTGACGAGCTGGGGTCTTCAAACCACTGAAACTTACGAAATTCAAAGAGCTACGAAAAAGTGTTTGACTTGAACTGTTTTTAAACTTTACCCGCATTCATGGATCAATTTTCTGGAATCCGCTCCTCAATCAAATTTTTTAAATGCCGGTTGTCTCCGTACACGCTCGTACCAGTCTTTATTCCCAGGATGATGACAACGAAGGAGAAACCCCACCGGCCAAACTGACTTGGACCCGAAGAAATGATATCCTCATGTCCTTCAACCTCGCAGTGGCACCTCCACAAATACTAGAAATCAAAGAGGAAAAATCCAATTGGAAGAAGAAACGAGGATCCAAAGAACTGCTCTTTTTCGGCGGATAAGACGCGGTCAACGTGGTTACCCGTCAGCCCAGCAAGTGGCACGGTGACAGATAGGGAAGGAAGACCGTTGACTCGACGCGTTTATGGAGACCCCTCGTGCGCTCTGATAGATTTATTTCGGTCTTCTGATCCGCGTTATCGTCGCGAGCTCTCTCGGAAGCATCCAAACCGCGTTCACACTGACCCGTATATTTATCCACCCCTCCAGAAGAGAAATCGATCTGCCAGTCCAAATCCCAGAATAGGGTTTCTGATGCAGTCATCGTACATGAAAATTCCCCCATCTCCCAGCTCCAACGACGACTACTCCGACATCTTTGCCTTCTTCCAAGAAGCCATGCCCCTCGGAGATAAGAGAAAAACTCTCAGCGACGACGACACTGAAGAAAAGGAGGATTTTCCTCCCTCCGCGGATCTAAAGAGGAGGAAAATGGCCATCTCCCAGCTGATCACTTCCCTCGCTATGCTCGAAGAAGAGGAACAAAATCCACCTCCGGAATCCCACCATTTAGATTTCCTGGAAGCCAACCACCGGCAAAAGTCAAAAACCATGGCGGATTACAAGAGCTACCTACAAGACCAGTACTCGGAGTCAGAGGAAACGGAAACCCTGAGAGGAAAGCGCGCAAGAGCCGCGGCGTCAGTGGCGGCGGTGACCGGCGCAGCTAGTGGCGCAGCCGGTCCCTCACAAGCGCCGCCGCAGCACCACCGGCGACTCTGGGTCAAAGACCGGTCTAGAGCCTGGTGGGACCAGTGCAACCACCCGGACTTCCCGGAATCCGAGTTCAGAAAAGCCTTCCGCATGAGCCGCAAAACGTTCGACTTGATCTGCGAAGAGCTGGGTTCCGCCGTTGCCAAAGAGGACACGATGCTCCGGGCCGCGATTCCGGTGCGCCAGCGCGTCGCCGTCTGCATCTGGCGGCTCGCCACCGGCGAGCCGCTCCGCCTCGTGTCCAAACGTTTCGGCCTCGGGATCTCCACGTGCCATAAACTGGTGCTCGAAGTCTGCGCCGCGATAAAGACCGTCCTCATGCCCAAGTTCCTTCAGTGGCCGACCGAGTCAAAGGCCGCGGAAATCCAGAGAACATTCGAGGTAATGGCGGGGATTCCCAACGTGGTCGGAGCGATGTACACCACACATATTCCCATCATCGCACCAAAGATTAGCGTCGGTTCTTACTTCAACAAGCGGCACACGGAGAGAAACCAGAAGACTTCTTACTCGATAACGATTCAGGGAGTCGTTGACCCGCAAGGAGTCTTCACTGACGTCTGCATCGGGTGGCCAGGGTCGATGACGGATGAACAGGTGCTGGAAAAAGCCGAGCGCTGCAGCAGCGGGCCGTTGGAGGGATGCTCGGAGGGAAATGGGTAGTGGGCGGCGGAGGATACCCTTTGCTTGATTGGGTGCTGGTGCCGTATAACCACCAGAATCTGACGTGGACGCAGCACGCGTTCAATGAGAAGATTGGGGAGGTGCAGATAGTGGCCAAGGAAGCGTTTAAAAGGTTGAAAGGGAGGTGGAAGTGCTTGCAGAAGAGAACGGAGGTGAAGTTGCAGGATTTACCAGGGGTTTTGGGGGCGTGCTGTGTTCTTCATAATATATGCGAGATGAACAAGGAAGAGATGGATGCTGACCTGGAGTATGAGCTGGTGGATGATGAGATGGTGCCCGAGAATGGGATCAGATCCATGAGCTCCATGCAGGCGAGGGAGAGTATAGCTCATAATTTGCTCCATCGTGGGTTCGCTGGAACTGCATTTTTTTAGGGAGATTAGAGTCTGATTGAAGTTATTATTTTTGGAATTCAAGTTCTAATTCGCATTCTTTTGTACGACAAAAAGGAATTTTAATGTCAATTTGTATAGAAGTTTTATGCAACGGTCCTCGATTTTCAGGAACAAATGATCATGTCACTAAATTTAGGTTCAATTCAAGTTCTCCTGGACATTTCTCTTCCATTTTGGGTAAAGTGAATTGTTAATGCGAGAATTTCTGTGGCTTTAAGATGCCCGTTCTTCCGGAACATAAAATGAGTACCTTTTGAATCGAGTGTTAATA
Organism: Lemna minuta; assembly: GCA_024174645.1. NCBI lineage: Eukaryota > Viridiplantae > Streptophyta > Magnoliopsida > Alismatales > Araceae > Lemna > Lemna minuta. Next base: position 5,416,900 of record CM044116.1, on the reverse strand, counting down.
AAATAAGGTTCTAACTCGTTACAGAGCATTTTCGAGGAGTTAAAAATGTAATCATTCTCAATATAGATTAGAACTCCATCGATTAATTCACGCAATGATCCGAATATTTTTTTAAGTAAAAAAATCACGAAGAACTGTGATATGGATCATTAGAAAAGTATCTAGAAAATTTTTCCCTGCGTTCTCCATATGGTATCTATTTCTTCCAGTACTGCAGAAAGGACCATGACACGATCATTCAAAACCACGAGTACAAGCTCTCCTCGGAAACTAGAGGCGAAAGAGCATCCAATAAAAAGAGGAAATCCATGAAACGCACAGAATAAACAGCATAATAACCACAGTAAAACCCATCACAAGATGGAGCAATCCATTCTATAAAAAACACAAAAAAGAGTAATCTTAAAAAAAAAGATTATTCAGAATGACCCATCACAAATGTACCAATCTATTGGATAAAATCCGCAATAAAGAAGAAAATCACAACGCAAGCAGAACACTGCATTTTTCTACCATGAGCAAATGCAACACAAAATGGAGCATTCCATTCAATAAAAACCAAAAAAATCACCTACATATATCGGAGAGAAGCCGAAGCTTCCTAGTTGTCCGGCTGCTTCATCTCGGGATCAAACCCTTCCAAAACTTCGCCCGCGCCTCGCCCACTTTGTCTGAACCGGTCCGAGCCGGCTCATCTGGAACCGAGGCTATATCCGGTTCGGACCGGCAACCGGTTCGACGGTTCATCCGTTGAGTACTGTGAAATGGAGAACTAGGAAAGACAGAAATTTTTGGTGGAGAAGATGTCGGCGATTTATGTGCTGGAGCCTCCGACGAAGGGGAAAGTGGTGCTTAACACGAGCTTGGGTCCGATCGACATCGAGCTATGGCCCAAAGAAGCTCCCAAGGCGGTCAGGAACTTCGTCCAGCTTTGTATCGAGGGTTACTATGATCGTACAATATTCCACCGCGTAATCAAGACGTTTCTCGTACAGGGCGGTGATCCTACCGGTACAGGAACCGGTAAGTTTATAGAAATATATTAATTCCGTAGTTTTTTTATCTCTTTTGCCTTGTCTAATTTTTTGCTTTATCTAAATGAAATGAGTGGACGTTTAATGAACGAATCAAATTCTCGAGCAATCAGAGTAAAATATTCAAATTTTGAAATAGTTTGATGCCATTCATGAATTGGTCGAAGATCAGATAATGTAAACTCGTTACATTTTTTTAATGAAATTGCTGGAAACTTTTGGTCGCATTCTTCCATAATTTGACTGAACCGAGCCGTTAATTTCTTAAATTTTGGTGTCATCGGAGTTACCTCTTGTTTCTAGTTTTTTCTTCTTTAATATCTAAATATTTAAATGCCTGCTACTGATGATCCACTTGTTGTGAGATCAGCTTGGAAGATTCAAAATGTGCATCTTATTTTAAAAATTCCACCGATCTTGAAGTCATTCGTTGATCGATTGAGGACCAGATGATTTCGATTCGTCAGATTTTTGAAAGAGTTTTTTAGTGAAAGTGTTTATCTAATATTTTCAATGATCTATAAAAAGCAACATTATGAATTCCTGAAACCTAGATTCTAGTTTCACCGGTCTTACCACTTGATTCTAGTTTTTTCCCTTCATTCGAAAAAAATTTGATAAAGATCATACCGTGTTGGTATTTGTCTATTGATTCTTTTTTTTATGTTTTCAGGCGGTGAAAGCATTTATGGAGCTCCATTTTCGGATGAATTTCACACTCGTCTGAGATTCAACCACAGGGGCTTGGTCGCTTGTGCAAATGCTGGAACACCACACTCCAATGGAAGCCAGTTCTTTATTACTCTGGACCGCTGTGACTGGATTGATCGAAAGAATACTATTTTTGGAAAGGTACTTCCTAATTTTATCTACTTACTATGACCATTAAATACTAAGTTTATATGTTCGAAGGTTACTGGAGATTCCATTTTCAATCTTCTGAGAATAGGTGAAGTTGAGACTGACAAGGATGATCGACCTCTCAGTCCTGTTCCGAGAATCAATGACATTGAGGTATCTTTTGATAATTTGGATTCTTCTAATCTTAATGATTGTAAAACATATACTGATTTCAATGTCTTGTACAGGTGCTGTGGAACCCTTATGATGATATGGTTCCAAGAAGCATTCCGAATGCTGAGAAGCCCCCAACTGACAAACAAGAGCAGAAGAAAAAAGCAGTAAAGTGAGCTCTATTAATTCATTTTTTCTATGATTAGGATCTTCATGCTTGATCTGGATAATTATTTCATTTTTGGCGTGTAGGAACTTCAAGCTGCTCTCTTTTGGGGAAGAGGCTGAACTAGAGGAAAAAGAGTTGGCATCTTCAAAGACAAAGATACAAAGCATACATGATATATTAAACGATCCCAAGTTTATCAAAGGACAGACAGATGAAACTGAAACGGTAACCCTTATCACAAACTGTTCTGTGATGACCATGATGGCATTCGCAGGATGACATTTAACATGTTTTATGGGTCAAATATTAGAGCTTGTCAGCAGCTCAGAAGAAGAAAGATGTGCAGAAAGCGGTGAGAGAGGCTTTGACATCCAAGAAGGTTGTAGAAGTGGAAAGTGCTGATAAACGTAGGACCCATGGGAGTGGTGACGTTAGTGATGGTGATGATGATGATGATGATGAGGCGAAATTTGATGCAAGAATGCGTTCACAGATTCTTAGAAAACGGATAGAGCTTGGGGATGTTGCGACAAAGAGCGAGAATCCTGGTATGATATTTTCTACATCTCTAGCCTCCAAAGTTCTCTAGAGTGCTCAGGAAGTAACTAATTTCGCTTGTGTGCATTTTCAGAGAAGAAGCGTCTCTCTAAGGTTAATGAAATGTCCTCTGCGAGGTATAATTTTCACATGGTTTCTTTTTTTCACTCTTCAGATAAGTGTGTAATCGAAATAATCTTCTATATTGCTTGTCGGATCCATCACCTTATTCTATCTAAACGTTTAGCCAACGTGCAATTCCCTCATCTAAGTCATGGAATTATGAACCATATCCAACGAGAACTCCAAAAACTTAGTGAGCTTGCGTGAGCAGTATCATAATGGAAATACATTTCCGATTTCAACCCCATGGGCCTTCTTGATGCGTCTTGATTTTTTTTCTCCTTGAATCGTAAGTAGATTAAATATTTTCTCTTTTTTAGCTTTTGACAATCACAAGTTTCAGATAGAACATTTTCATTAATCTTGGTTCCAGTATCATACCAGGTGTGATTATTTGTATTTTTTTCAATGCAATTCGGGAGAATTCTAAAATTAAAATATTAAATGCACAACATGTTTATCATGCGACTTCCCATCTCTAGGATTATTGGCAGTCGATCTTTAATTATAAAATTAAGTTAGTTTGACTTATTCCACTCAGAGAAAGTGATGAAGACGAAGAGGATGATGGCTCCCGTTCAAAGGTTCAGAAGCTATCCATGAGGAAGAGAGGAATTGGATCAGAAGCAAGGGCTGAACTTATGGCAAAGACAGATTCTGATTTGCAGTTGTTAGGGCGTGCAGAACAAGAAAGACAGATGCACAAGCAGAAGAGGCGAAGGCTTCACGGTCGCGAAGAAGAGGTAGGCTTCTAAAACACAATGCTCTTAAGATCGAAGAAGTTACACTGATGCATCCTTTACCCTAAACCAAGAGTTCTAAATCTCGAATCCTTAACTCTAAATCCCAAACGGTAAATCTTGCACTCGATACTCTGAACCCTTAATTCTGGTTTTTGAACCCCAAACCCTGAACCCTAATCCTTGAAGCCAAAAAATTGTACCTTACATCAGAGGTAGTATGTAGCACTCATACACCAAAGGTGCATGCATCCAATGAAAACATCTATTAAGATTCAATTAGAGCCATATTAAGGTAGTTTTTTAGATTGTTCCTCAGTTGTAGTGTAATTGATCATTTTAGAAAGTAACCAGATTTCGTAAACCTTACTTTGTTTGCCAAATAACTGATATATGGTAATGTTTTACTATTAAGATATTGACGACTGCCTTTTTTCTTGCCTCAATGCCAGACGCTGGCTAAGCTGGAGAAATTTAAGAAGAGTTTTCCCATGAAAGTCGTTTCATCCTCCAGCAAAGAGTCCGTCAGTAAGCCTGATAACGAAGATGTATCAGAGTGGCTGTCTGGACAGTTGAAGTTTGTCCGTGATCCCTCTGCAAAGGTATATCATTCCCTCTCTCTCTCCCTCTCTCTATCTCGCTTTCTTTCTCTCTCTACTCTCTCTCACATGTTGTTGCACCAAAACTTCTTGCAGGATGACATGACCCGAAAAGGATGACCCTAACTCATATGTCGTGTATGACCCTCTTCTGGAGAAGGGCAAAGAGAAGTTCAACAAGATGCAGACGAAGTTAAAGAGGAGAGAGAGAGAATGGGCTGGAAAATCTCTCACCTGACCATGCTATCTCTCCCTCCTGTCCTGTTCTGGTGGATCAATTTTCCATGACCATCAATCAGATATCGGTGTCTCACAATGGGTAGGGGTCATTGTTCAGCTGAGCACATTGCTATCCCTTATCTGTGCACGTATGAGCATACACATGATCATCTGCTAGCCCAATTGCTTACAATCTAGTAACATTCTAAACTGTTTTTGGTACCCCATAAGCTTCATGCATCACATCAAAGTTAGAATATAATTACAAGTACATAGACATCACATTTTTTTCTTACATTCCAGAAGCTCATTCTCAATTCACTTGCGTGAATTCAAGAGCATTTCCATCTGGATCACGAGCAAATATAGCTGGTCTTCCTGAACGGCTGAGAGTATATGGAATGCCTGCAGAAGAATAATTTTATCTCATCCTTTAACAGAAAAATCCATGGAAATAAAGAAAAATGATGGAAACTGACCAGCCTCGTCGAAGATAGATTTAAGCTTGTAGACGTCTTTAATGGCGATGCAAGCATGGCGATCGCGCCCTCCATGCTCCGGTCGGCCGGTGAGGGGATCAGGATTTGGAAGCTCCATCAAATGGATCATTTCAGAGCCCACCCAAAGCCAAGCCCCTCTGTAAGGGAGCTTGTCGTGCGGTCTATCCTCGTTGATCGGCAGTCCTGATCCACGGCACAGAATTCAAGTCCCCCCAAAAAAAAATCCATTCAGAAGAAGAATTCAAGAAGCTCGATTTTGTGTCTCACCGAGGACATTCTGATAGAACTGCAGCGATTTTTCTAGATTTTCGCAGAGCAATCCGACGTGATGTATGCTGACGACCCCAATCCCTGGAAAAACAGAAAAAAATTATTAAGATCCGATGGCAATATGAGAATTTTGAGAGTAGACCCACCATGATCAACGCCTGGAGCCTCAGATTCCTTCACCGCCAGATCCCCTCCTGTCGGCGACTTGCTATTCATTTTCACAATACGGCCCGTGAAGCGTTTCCCTCTAGAATCTGCCGCCGAAAACGATCTGGGCAAGAAAGCGCGGTTTGCCTGCGTCATGATATTTTAAACGGGCGAGGAAATCATAGTAAAATTATCAAATGAATGAGGAGATGAATAGAACAGGGGAGCTCACCAAAGCTGCCGTGCGTTGAATAGAGGAGAGGCAGTGGAGTTGCACTGCGGCCATGTCGCTCGTTGCCGCGCTTCTCTGACAAGCCCACGTCTGATTTATCGCGGTGCCCAAAACCGTCGATAGGAAAATCGTCCGCAAAGTTTACAAACTCCCAGCGAGACCACACGCCCGAACCCGAAATCGAGGGAGATATGGTGTCCATGTACTTGTCCCTTAGAACGAACAAGGCCGACGTGGTTCGGGATCTTAACCGAGCAGTAAACCTGGTTTTATGGCTATTATTAATGGAGCTGACAGTCCATAGATCCTGTCAAGAACTATGAAAGCGAAAATTGATCAGACTTTACAGATCAGGAAAGTTCTTGAATACAATCTTTGGCTATAAAATAAAGTCTAATTTCCTTAGAAATAAGATAAGAGAGAACACTCTACAGCATAAAAATCATAATCTTCCTATCTTTTTGAAAACTTTTTGGTAAATCAAAACACTCGAAAACCTAACGATGCTTGCCAAAAAAGACGGTCGCATGGGTGTTTGAGAGATAACACCCGAGTCTTGAAAAAGATATTGAATCCATATCATCTTGCAAGTAGTGTCTACCATGGCGCAATATTCAGACTTTGCACTCGAGTGGGAAATGCCAGGTAACTAGATTGCCCCCAACATAAGTGGATTAAGTAATAGTAAACTTTTCGATCTCCTAGATCCCCATCATATCTTGAGTTTGAATAATCTTCAACTCAAAGATTACCATGTTGCTTATAGATGAGTCCCTTGCTTGGTGCTCCCTTTATGTAACCCACAACTCATAAAATGCTGGCCCGATGAACTTCATGAGGTTCATGCATCGATTGACTAGGGACACCAACTGCATAGACAATATCAAGGTGAGTCTCTATCAAATCTATTAGCTTCCCCATCAATCATTGATAACAATTGGGATCCTTCAACTTTGGAGAATTAGTATTCCAAAACATTGGGATCCTTCAATTGAGACTCCATTGATGAAGTCTCAAGTTCAAACCCAAGTAATCTCATATCCTGAAAAAGATCAAGGGCATATTTCCTCTTAGAGAGGGCTAATTTTCTTGACTGGTAAGAGAACTCAATCCCAAAGAAATAATGCAGGGTCTGCAAGACTTGTGTTACAAAGTGTTGATGAGGAGCTTTGGCATCTGAAATGCCTACCTTGTCATTGCTTGTCACAATAATATCATCAACATAAATGGTCAATAGCACAATATCTCCAGACGTGGTCTTGTGTAACACTTTGTGTCGGATTAGCCATGCAAGGGATAAAACATATGTTCTAAACATTCCTATTCGTGGGATATTCGAGAAAGACATCGAATTATCCGGAAAGAATAGCACTATCTAATCAATCTCATATAATGAGTATGGTTGATCCTATAGCCATCGGTGTGGAGACACTAAGGATAGATAGAAGGTGCTATTTGGAGAAAGAGTTCACTGAATTGATCCGTATGAATCCCTGAATGGTATTATACCTAACTGTCAATCAGGTTGATTCATGTCATGGTTGTGTATGTGGTCCTTTGACTTGAGACACCAAAGACATCTTGTGGATGAATGATCGTGTTTTGATTATGACTTACAAATCCCTAGTCACGGGATATCTAAAACGTCATATATTGGATACGACATGAAGTCTACGAAGATGATTGTGTGATCAAGATAGAATCATCCACACTCGGTATTTGAGGAGATTGACTCAAAGGAATGAGATGCGATGAAATCCTTGGCCAAGGTAGTAGAAATATCGAAGACGGAGTTCTCGATGATTTCTACACGCATCAGTACTAACTTGAGTAACCGATTAGGGTTTGACAGTTGACCATACCCTAAGTCATTCATGAGTCTAATGTGGATGAAGGATTATACATGCATGGTAATCGATGACGGGAAGGTTCCATAAGTGAGTTCTTACATACTCCATATCTCTTAGTGTACGTGGTATAGCTTGGTACCCAACAGGCTGGCAACTCAACCTATCGATTGGGTTAAGTCGATCTTTGATTAATTAATCTATATATGGATGTGGATAATTAATTAAGGTTAACCAATATGGTGTTATTTGGTCTATAGAGTTATTAACTAGTGAGATATATGGACTTAGAGGGTCACACACATAAGGTTTATGGATGTTGGTGGATATAGACATAATTATGAGGGTTTTTATGAAAAAACCTCATACCAAATATCTATAAATAGGGAGAGAACGACCACAACTGAAGGTGCCCATGCAAGCCTTGTGGGAATTCTCTCCATTCTTCTCTTTCTCTCTTGGTGAAGAGGTTTGAAGAGGAGATCCAACCATCCGGAGACCGTGTGGATACCGCTAGAGGCTAGACACTTGAATAGCTTCAAGAACTCCTTCAAGAAAACCCTGTAAGTATGTTTTATCATTCATATTAGATGATAGGATCGTCTGTTCTTGGTGGCTTGGTATTTTGAATGTCCGATTCAATGTTTTCCGCTGCATTTGATGTTTTGATCAAAATTTCGGAAAGTTATCGACCTCAGATCCCATCAATAGATACATCACTCCTTCTCTCAAAATTGAGGCTACTTAATGTATTAGAATTCCCCTCAACTTACCTTCCTCCTAAAAAGAGTGTAATTGCAAAGGTATTCCTATATTTGGGATGCAGCGTGTGAGGTGGTTGAAAGAAAATTAAAAGACACTATATCTAAAGGAATGACGTGATTTAAAAGCAAATATGTATTTAAACAAAATGGATTTTTTAAAAGCAAAGGTGGTACCACTTATGATAATTTTAGCTCGCAAATGATATGGATGATGATGGATGGTAAGGATAGATGGAAATGGTAGAGATGGTGGTGGAAGAAGAGAAGATATTCCCCTAACTTATTCTCCTTCCTTTCACTTCTTTTATTTCTCTCTTTTTCTTTCTTTTTCTCCTTCCTTTTTCCTTGCCTCTTTCATTTTTTTTTTGTAACTATTATTTTTTTCTTTTTCAAAGATACTTCAAAATTTCAAAAGAATTTACACGAAATAAGGATATGGAGGAGTTGTTTCGTGGAGGTTTGAAGAGATTCTGCCAAAATGTGAAGTGTAATGTTTGAATGGATATGTACATGTGAGAGGAATGTGGAGGAGTTTGTGATGGATGTGTGATCACTAGGGAGTGTGATTATCATAAGTGAGGCCAAAAATGGGTGTAACTAATTAACTGGAATGAAAAATTAGAACTGTTAAAGCCCACTTCTTCTCTCTCTCTTATTGGGCTGAAGCCCACTTACCTTTCTCTTCTCTCTCCTCTCTCCTATATATGTATCTCTCTCGTGCATGACAGGGTCACATCAAACCCTATTTTTCTCTCCTCTCTTTCGCGTGTCTAACATGGTATCAGAGCGCCGCTAGAGGAAAAAATATTTTGGGGTTTCCCCTAAGGCGCCGCCGTCCTGTTCTGCGACGACGCCACCATCAGTCGTCGTCGCCCTGCCTCCTCGTCGGCGCCCTGCCTACCTGCGCCTAGGCGTCGTGCTGTCCTGCGACGACGCCACCATCAGCCGTCGTCGCCCTGCCTCCTCGGCGTCCTCTCGTCGTCGTCTACTCGTCGTCGCCCTGCCTCCTCGGCGTCTACTCGTCGCCCTGCCTCCTCGGCGTCGCCCTGCCTCCTCGGCGTCTACTCGTCGTCGTCGCCCTGCCTCCCTGCATCCAGCCGCCGTGCTGTTTGCGCCCAGCCGCCGTGCTGCTTGCGCCCGACTCGCCGTGGTCCGCTTCGCCCGGCCAGCCACGCCCGGCCGTCATCGCCTCGCCTCCTCGCATCCGGCCCGCCGTGCTGTTTGCGCCCAGCCGCCGTCCTACCTGCGCCCAGCCGTCAGGCACGCCGTCGCGCCGTGACTGATCCATCTGGTGGATGCGCCCAGCCGTCGAGCACGCCGTCGCGCCCTGAGCGATCCATCGTGATGCGCCGGCCGTCAGCTCGCCGTCGCGCCCAGCCACGCTCGGCTGCCACGCTACCGTGCAGCGTCGCTGCCCTCGCGCTCCTTCGTTGCTGCTGCCTACATCCTGCATAGTTCCAGTGCCGTAGTGCTGCCTACATCCTGCAGTCGCCTTCAGCCCTGCTCCTCGGCTACATCCTGCAGTCGCTCCTCGGCTGCAGTCGCCCTGCTCCTCTGCCGCCATCAGCCGCAGTGCCTTCAGCCGCCGACGTTGCCTTCAGCCTCCCTGCGTCAAGCCGCCATCATCCCCCTTGCTATCTGGCTTGCTATCCGGCCGGTTACAGCCTGCTGTCACACCCTTCCGTTGCTCTCCACATATCGCATAGCGGCTTATTCATCTCCCTAGCACTGCTCTCCACATGGCCGAGCCTACCACCGAGTCGTCATTCTCTGAGGTCATTCCGACCTCTCAGCCAACGGGGTTGACCCGGCAATCCGGAAAGCACTCTATCGTGAGTGCCCTGGCCAAGCCGGCATACGTGTTTGACGGGTCTAACTATGGGCCCTGGAGGGGCGCTTTCGTGGAGTTCCTCAACGCCCATGGCCTTCGGCATCATCTGACTGATCCATCGCCGAAGGAGTCGGACCCGGAGTATTTGGAGTGGAGCCGACTGGAGTCAGCGGTATGCTCTTGGCTTATCTCTAGTGTAGCGACACAGATCATGGAGCCGCTCAGCATGACTCGTCCTGCCCGTGCCCTGTGGCTCAAGTTGGAGACGATGTACGCCAACAAGAGCAACGTCAGTCGGACAGTTCGCCTTTATGAGGAGTTATTTGCGTGTCGTCAGGGCACTAGGACTCTCCAGAGCTACTATGGGTCGGTTGATGCCATCTTTACTAACCTCGAGCTTTATCAGCCACTTGTCTTGGATCTTGATATACTTCGACGGTACCGCGATGAGCTCCGAGCCGGAGCGTTTCTTAGCGGGTTACGTCCTGAGTTGGCCGACATGATCCGAGGACAGGTGCTTGGAGGATCCCGGGTATTACCCACGAGGAGATTTTTTTGCAGCTGCACTTCGAGTGCGGGGACAGCCTTCCCACCTCCCATTCTTCGCAGCACTGTCGAGACTTCAGCACTCATCGCATCGGGCGGGGCTCCCGGGGGTGTGCGGGAAGAGCACATCTTCGGGGAAGACCCGGAACTCCTATCCACCCCTGCAAGTCTTGCGGGAAGCCGACTCACCCGTCGGAGAAGTGCTTGGAAGGAGTTCGGGAAAGCCTGCGTGGGCCACGGCCGCCTCCGGGAGGTAAGACATCCTCGACTATGTCTCGGGTGGAGGGCTCATCCTCGACCACTATTCCCTCGGCTGCCGGAGCGGTCAGCCTCGCGCTATCTCCCTCAGAGCTGGCCTACATTCAGGCCTCACGGGCATCCTCACTTTGTCCGCCTGCGGCACCATCAGCCGAGTCTTGCAGCAGCGACGAGCAGCTTGGTGTCATATGCGGGAGGGACGGGGGATCGTCTCCAGTACGCCGTCTATCTCAACCCCTCATATGACTTCTTGGGTTATTGACTCGGGGGCATCTTCCCATATGACTGGCTTTCCCTCTGTCCTCACTTCTTATCGGCCTGAAACCTCCATTCCTGATGTCCGTATCGCTGATGGTCGCTCTTGTCCTGTCCTTGGCTCAGGCCAGTCTCGTGCCACCTCTTCCCTTCCTCTACAGCACGTCCTGTATATTCCTGGATTCCCCGCCAATCTGCTGTCCATCAGTGCGATCACCAAAGCCCTTCACTGTGGGGTGTTTTTCTTTCCTCACCACTGCGTATTCCAGGATCTCGACACGGGCCGGAGGATTGGACTGGGCCGTGAGAACGGACGAGGCATCTACGAGCTAGTGGCTGACTCTCCATCTACGGGCCTTCAAGCCCTTTTTGCACTATCTTCTTCTTCTAGTTCCCTTCATGACTCTCTTTTGTGGCACTGTCGCTTGGGGCACCCTAGTTTTGTCAAACTTAAAGAAACTCTTCCTTGGTTACACTTATCTGAGTTTCATTGTGAGTCCTGTGAACTAGGGAAACACCATCGATCATCGTACCCATCACGCATTGGTCCACCTACCCATCGCCCGTTTGACTTGGTTCACTGTGACGTTTGGGGTCCGGCTCCTCACACATCTCCTACAGGCGGCCAGTACTACATGGTGTTCGTCGATGACTACACCCGGGCGAGTTGGACATATATCCTGAAGAGTCGAAAGGAGGTACTCTCTCGCATTCAGCACTTCCTCCTTGAGATTATCACCCAGTACGAAACCGTGGTCAAAATACTCCGCACAGACAATGCCCTTGAGTTCACTCAAAAGGCGATTGAGGAACTCTGTCTGGCTCATGGTATAGTGCATCAGACTACCTGCCCATACACCTCGCAGCAGAACGGGGTGGCCGAGCGGAAGCATCGACACCTCTTGGATATGGTACGCACACTGCTACTAGCTATGAGGGTACCTCAGTATCTCTGGTGTGAGGCTGTTCTGACTGCGACCTACCTGGTGAACCGCCTTCCATCTGCCGCACTTGGAGGAGCTATTCCTCTTCAGCGATTGACTCCGGCCGCTGACCTCTTCTCTCTACCACCGCGGGTGTTCGGCTGCACTGCCTTTGTCCAGGATCACACTCCTGGACTCTCCAAGCTGGCTCCTCGCGCTCGGAAGGGTGTGTTCGTCGGCTACTCTCGGACTCAGAAGGGCTACCGTGTGTACTTTCCAGATCGGCGACAGTACATTACTTCGGCAGATGTGACCTTTCATGAGGACGTTCCTTACTTTACATCTACTCCGTCTAGTGAGGACTCCTCCTCCCCAGCACTCCTTCATTCGGTATCTGCTACCCCTGTCATTGACCTCCCTATGCCTGTACCGGATCCCTTGCCTGAGGTGTCACCACCCTCGGCCTCCCTCTCGTCTGACCCATCCTCTGAGCCGGAATCTCCCTCCTCGCCGCTCTCCACTGTTCCGGCTCCCCTGTCACCACCACCTTCCCCACCGCCTCCAGCCTCTGATCTTGACCTTCCCATTGCCCTTCGCAAGGGCACTCGCCAGTGCACGCAATACCCTATCGCTCATCATGTCTCTCCTGCCCGCCTTTCTCCTTCTTATCAGCCCCTTGCTCTTGCCGTTCTAACCGAGTCAATTCCCAAGTCGTATATTGAGGCGTTGCAGGTACCGGCGTGGAAAGCGGCGATGGATGTGGAGTATGCGGCCTTCATCCAGCGGGAGACCTGGACGTTGGTTCCACGACCTCTTGATGCCAATGTCGTCTCCTGCAAGTGGGTGTACTCCCTCAAGTACAATCCTGATGGCTCCATCGCTCGTTACAAGGCGCGTCTCGTGGCTCGTGGCTTTTCTCAAGCCTATGGTCTTGACTATCATGAGACATTCTCGCCTGTGGCGCGCCTCAGCTCCATCCGTGTTCTCTTCTCTATTGCTCTGGATCAGTCCTGGCCGCTTCATCAACTGGATGTGTCCAATGCCTTTCTTTACGGAGACCTTGATGAGCAGGTATTCATGGAGCAACCGCCCGGGTACGTTGCTCAGGGGGAGTCGTCTGAGGTGTGTCTCCTCAAGAAGGCTATCTATGGGCTGAAGCAAAGCCCGCGTGCGTGGTTCCACAAGTTCTCGCAGCTGCTCTTCTCATATGGCTTCGTCTCTACTGTATCTGATCCGACCGTCATGCGGAAACGCACCCCGCATGGATGTGTTATCCTGGCTGTGTATGTGGATGACATCATCCTCACTGGTAGTGACGACGCCGAGGTGGATGCGACCAAGGCTTATCTGGCTCAGCACTTTGTCACACGGGATCTGTCTCCCCCCAGGTACTTCCTTGGACTTGAGATCGCTTACCGTCAGGGGCAGATGTCCATTTGTCAGCGGAAGTACGTGCTGGATCTACTGGAGGAGACGGGGACGCTGGGGTGCAAGCCGGCCTGCTCACCTATGGAGCAGAATGTGGACTGGTGGGATAATGCGACCGCACTTCTTGAGGATGCGGGCATCTATCGCCGACTTGTGGGGAAATTGATCTTCCTCACCGTGACTCGCCCAGACATCTCCTATGCGGTTAGTATCTTGAGTCAGTTTATGCAAGCTCCTCGCATTATCCATCTGGATGGTGTCTATCGGCTTCTAGCGTACCTTAAGCGAGCTCCGGGGAAGGGTCTCTTGTATCGACGACAGGGTCACCTACGCATTGAGGCCTACTCTGACTCGGGGTTTGCTGGTGACAAGGAGGATCGGAAGTCACATGGTGGTTATGCCACCTATGTTGGTGGCAACCTGGTCACATGGCGCTCTAAGAAGCAGTCTATTGTGTCCCGCTCGAGTGCCGAAGCCGAGTATCGAGCTATGGCGGATACCACGGCAGAAATGCTATGGCTACGCTCCCTTCTCACCGAGCTTGGCTTCCCGCCAGATGGGCCTATGCAGATGTACTGTGATAACATGGCTGCTACCTTTATCGCCAGTAATGCTACGTTCCATATGAGGACGAAGCATATTGAGATCGACTGCCACTTCATACGACAGTACGTCGACAATGGTACCATTTGTACCCCGCATGTCGCTTCCGCACATCAGCTGGCAGACATCTTTACTAAGGCCCTACCGGGCCCTGCATATGAGACCATTGGATGCAAGCTGGGCATGTTTGATCTCCACGCTCCAGCTTGAGGGGGAGTGTTAAAGCCCACTTCTTCTCTCTCTCTCTTATTGGGCTGAAGCCCACTTACCTTTCTCTTCTCTCTCCTCTCTCCTATATATGTATCTCTCTCGTGCATGACAGGGTCACATCAAACCCTATTTTTCTCTCCTCTCTTTCGCGTCTCTAACAAGAACTAAATGCCTAATAGGGCAAAGATAGGTGCCTCAAAAATCATTGATCATTACACTCTTTTAAGGGAAAGTTTGGAAGCAAGGAATTCCCACACTAAGTAGGTTCGGCTGATGTAAGGTAGGGGATAGGAATTTTGCTTGAACTTCACTCAAAATCTCTCCATTTCAATCCCATAGCACTTCAACCTTCTAATTACTCATTTTTCTTCGATACCCAACCCCAAAGAAGTCAACCACTATATATAATCCCATGGTTTATCTAGATCACTTGGTTTTATTACTCAAAATGTAATCATATGGGCTATAAGGCCCCCACTTCTACATCTCTAGTAGATAAGATCTCAAACTTTCAAGACTTCTAAGGTGGAGAAGAGTGGTAAAAATTTGGAAAATAGGAGTTTTTAGAATTTAAAATTTAAAATTTTTGAAAAATTGTTAAATTTTTCTAAGTCTTCACCCCCCCAACTTAAACTCTTCATTGTCCTCAATGAAATTATTATGCTCATGAATAAGGATGGCAAGAATAACAATCGTGGCATGAAAAAGATAACAAAATATGGTGAGGAGAAAAGGGTTTAGAAAAACTCATTTGGGCTTTTTGTTCCTTATTCACGGGATTTCTCGCGCGTGCGCCTTGATGGATATTATGTGGCCTATAAGTCAATCACACTTTTATCAATCTTGTTTATGTTCGTTGAAATGAAATTTATTCATTGTCATTCTTGTGTGATGTTTGCAATGAAGTCCACGAGGATGTGCAATGACTAAGTGAATTATGATGAGATCATAATATAGTGATCGCTAGTCTTTAAACATATGTTCTAAACATTCCTATTCGTGGGATATTCGAGAAGGACATCGAATTATCTGGAAAGAATAGCACTATCTGATCCATCTCATATGATGAGTATGGCCGATCCTATAGCCATCGGTGTGGAGACACTAAGGATAGATAGTGGGTGCTCTTTGGAGAAAGAGTTTACTGAATTGATCCGTATAAATCCCTAAATGATAATATACCTAATTGTCAATCAGGTTGATTCATGTCATGATTGTGTATGTGGTCGTTTGACTTGAGACACCAAAGACATCTTGTGGATGGATGATCGTGTTTTGATTATGACTTACGAATCCCTAGTCACGGGATATCTAAAACGTCATATATTGGATACGACATGAAGTCCACAAAGATGATTGTGTGGTCAAGATGGGATCATCCACCCTCGGTATATGAGGAGATCGACTCAAGGAATGAGATGCGGTTAAATCCTTGGCCAAGGTAGCAGAAATATTAGAGAAGTTGTTCTCAATGATTTCCTACTCGCATCAGTACTAAATTGAGTGACGGATTAGGGTTTGATAATTAACCATACCCTAAGTCATTCATGAGTCTCGTGTGGATGAAGGATTATACGTACACGGTAACCAATGACGGCAGGGTTCCATGAAAGAGTTCTAATAGACTCCATATCTCCTAGAGCACGTGGTGTAGCTTGGCACCCACCGGGCTGGTGACTCAACCTGTCGATTGGGTTAAATCGATCCTTAGTCAATTGATAAGTTGATATAGTTAATTGATAAGGAGGACCAATAAGTGTTATTGGGTTGATAGAGTCATTAACTTGCGAGATATATGGACCTAGAGGGTCACACACATAAGGTCAATGGACGTCGGTGGATATAGACATAATAATAAGGGTTTTTGTGAAAATTTCACATTCCCAAAGTCTATTAATAGGGGCAGAACGACCATAATAGAGGTGCCCATGCAAGCCTCGTGAAACTTCTCCTCCCTCTTCTCTTCCTCTCGTGGTGACGAGTGTTCAAGAGGAGATCCGATCGTCTGGAGACTGTGTGGATACCGCTAGAGACCGGATGCTTGAACGGTTGAAGAACTCTTTCAAATGATCCAAGTAAGTATGAATTTTATTCTATACTAGATGATAGGATCACTTAGAACGGATGATGAGATCATCTATTCTTGGTGCTTCAACGATGTTGAATGTTTTGATTCAACACCTTCCGCTGCAATCATTATCTTGGACAAAGATTTGGAAAGCTTTTCGAGCCTCAGATCCCAGCACGCCTTTCATAATATAGTTCTTCAAAAATGTTTTTATTCTGTAAAAACTAAAAGGAAAACACAAAAAGGATAACTTTGGGCTGCCTCCCAATAAGCGCTAAGATTAACGTCTTCAGCCAGACTCATTTAAACTCATATTCTCCAAAAATTGATATGATTATTATGAATGAAAACTTGATGCAAGATAAGAAAATTCCTCAAGATCCAAACCATAATTATCCTTTTTATGAATAATAATTCATTATGCTCTATGGTTTGAAGGTGAAATTCAGAATTTATGCATGAAATTCAAATCATATCATCAAATCAGATTCATGTAATCATAATTTATTGGAGGTAATATAGATATATTATCTTATATATATAAATATAGAAATATAGATATATTTTCTAGAAAAAATTCTATCGATAGAGCGGTTGGAATTTAGACTACTTCGAGTCTATCATGGCATAAGTCTATGCAAAGCATGGCTTCGATGCGGCCTACGACGATGACAAACTCTAAATAACCATAGTACAACAGACTTTTTCGTATAGAATCGTGAATTTTAATAAAGATAAAAAATTCAACAATGATTAGAAAACAACTTGTGCGTGATTCCGTGAGAGCTTGGCCCTCTCAAAACAATACCCATGAGCAATAGACCGTAATCCTCTGGAAGAGGGAAAATTACTCAAGATAACATCGAATTGAGGATCCTTTACGATAAATTTCATCTTCATAAGGCATTAGAACATGTTTTCTAAGTGAATGAAATCTCATAAAAATCATTCATGGTTATATATAATAATAATTATCAACTAATGGCAAAGATCATACCTGGGTGTCGGTATCCGTAAGTGTTGTGTTGTCTTAATGCGATTTTGAAAAATGATCGCCCGTAATCCTTAGAAAAGGGGTCAAATTTACTTGTTCTCGTCGAATTAAGGATCATGAAGATGGAATTCACTTCGGATCACTCCAATTATGATCAATACGAGTTAAATTCAAGAAATAAAATGAAAAATCCAATGTTGAACGAGTCAAAATTGCCGAATTTTCTCAAAAATACGCCTTAAATCCCCGGCATCGGCGCCATTTGATGGAACGAATCGATATGTTCGTTAATTGCACACCAATTTGTCAAAAATATGTCCAATTTAATGATTTAATAACAAATTGAGGGGTATAATGGTAAATAAGGGTCGAATCCACGGAGAAATAAGGGATTTTCGAGAGATCTTTTGGAATTTGATCTAATCGGACGATGAATTGGTGATAGAAATTAGGGAAAATGGTAGATTTAGAAAGATAACTCAAAGAGGAATCCACGGAATCAAAAATCACTCGATTGGGATTAGTATTCACGGAGAAATCAAAGAGCGAAGTGGAGAGAAATTTCCAAAAATTGGAAGAACGAAAAATCGAAATTAAAGACTAAATTAAACTAAATTACGATCCTAAATTACAAATTGATGATACATGATGATAGATTAGAGGGAAAACACGTATTCTAACCTGAGATAGCGATCGAAATGATCCAATTAATTGCCGGATTCAAGACTTATCATTCCGCGATTTCGAAAACGATCAACGGTATTCAAGAGACGAATTCTCCTTAATCGATCGAAAAAATCTCACTTTTAATCACTTCGTGGACGCGAAAACGAGTCTAGAAGAGTATAGAAGCAAGAGATTGAAGGATTGAAGGGTGTAGATAGATCAATTTAGCGAAATCATTCAAGAATACATCAAAATGTCGAAGAACATCTCAATTTATAGTGTATTTGGGCGTAACCGTCCGATGGGGCGTTTCATCAGCGATCAACGGCTCTGATTGATCGCATTAATGTAGATCGTTACCGTTATATCGCAGCCCTTGGATCGCCGATCGAGCACTCAGATGAAGCCACGTGATCACGCGTTATAAAATGCCATGAAACGATCGCCGTTGGATCGCGATCGAACAAATCAGATGCGTTTTTCCACTATTTAATCTCGACCGTTATAACTCTCGCGATCAACGGTCGAGATTAAAACGATCTGGTGTACCCCGATTAAGCCACGTGTGCCCATCGATTCAAGTGAAGATCGACGGCTGAGATCGCACGCGCGATCGGACGTCCCACATGCTGCCACGTCGCCTCCTCATCGCAATCGTTGATCGCGATCGATCGGACGGCTCTGATCACGTCACGTCACTTGCGTGCTTTAAATATTCTGAAAAATTGATTTTAAATTAGAAAAAATGATTTTTAATTCCGCAAAATCCTTAGAAATTCATTAAAAATTCCAAAAAATTCCAAAAAATTCTCTAAAAATTAGAAAATTTATAACTTTCAAAATACAACTCCAAATTAATCCAAATTTTTTTCATTAGATCTGAAATTCAATTATCTATTATTATAAAAAGTCAAAATATTTAAATAACAAGAGAATAAATTATTATTTTAAAAATACATTTATTTCTTTAAGATTTTAACTTTATAAAATTAAATGAATGTTTATAAAAATTATTTCTCTCATTATTTAACTTTAAAAACCACTTATAATCTCAAGTAAATATGGGTTATAAAATCATTTATCTTAAATTCATCATAATTAACCCTAATTTAAGCATTTTGATATTATAACTTAAAATTGCATGAAATGATAGAAATGCACTCAAAGTATGATAACATGCATGAGAATGAAATATTTTATGCCTTAATTTGCATTAATAATCATGTTTTTGCATGTGAAGATTGCATGTTATCAAGCGAAAATCGTGTGTTTCCACAACCGCACTAAATCATTTCGTCCCTAACCTATAAAAATTAATTTCTTATAAAAAATGGCTTGTTTCCTTCACTTATTCGCTCGGCCATTTGTGCAACAAGCGCACCATCAGAGCTATTATTTTCATCTAGTTGTGGGATTTTTACCCATTAGAGGATTAGATTGAATTCATATAGCATCAAGATGCCGATGACACTAAATTTATAAATGCAATATGAGGTGATGATGACAAGCAAGAAGATAATATTGATAGTGTATGGTGTGCTCTTGACAAGGTTAGTAAAAATTCGCACCCTCAATTTTTGTGTCTCTCAAATTCATATCTCCAGAGATTTTTTTAGGGAGAGATGTCTGAATTTAAAGAAATTTTGGCTATCTCCAGAGATGTCTGAATTTGTGTCTCTCAAATTCATAAATTTTGCCTAACTTTACATTAGGACATATCAAAATTTCCTTGTTTTACATTTTACATTGTGTTTTATAAGATGTAGGTAGGTTTTTTATTTTTATTCTTTTTCATGGTTATTTTCAAATTATACGGTTTCTATGGAACGTATGTAAATTTATATTGCACTCTATGTGTCTCTTGCTCTTTATCCATCTTGCTCGCACTCTCTCTTTTTCAATCGCTTCCCTAATTTTTGGTTCTATGCCGCTATGCAGATTTTTTGAAGCTGAAGCAAAGGAGCAGAGGGCTGCTTATCATTGGTGGCTGTTGCCCTCCATCTTCCTCTCATATTCCAAACTCTCCATAAGAAAATTAGGTTGTATCTTTCTTGACGTTTTTGGTGAGAATGTTGGATCAATGATAATGAAGTACTTTGGATCTAACGACTTTCCCTTCTTTTCTTTCTTTCATCTCTTATTCTTTTCTACCTTCCCTCTACCTGATTTCATCTCTTTTCTTCCATCCCAGATTTCATTTTTTCCCTCTTCTTTTCATCTCTTTCAAGTCTGTCCCATTATTTCATACCAAATCCCTATTTCTACATATTTTCTCCTCTTTTCTCTATATTTCTTCTCCCAATTTTCTCTTTTTTTTTCTCCTTTGACCTCTCTCCCCTCCCTTTCACTTGTCTCTTTTGCTCAAATTTCCTAAGCATATCAGCATCATTTGTTTCCATAATTCTCTCTCTCAATTTTTCTCTCTTATCTAAGTTCATTTTCTCTCTCTTGTGACCTCTCTCATCCTTAAAATTCTATGTCGCGATCTCTTTCTCTCCCAATCTTTTTTATTTTATTTTCTTTCTTTCTTTATCTCCCAAACTTCTCTCCTATAAATTCTTCACCTTGTTCTCTCATTCTCTCTTTCTCTACCTATCTCAACCTATTTTTCTCTCTTTCTCTACCTATCTCAACCTATTTTTCTCTCTTTGGACTACTACTCTTTTTGTATCCTTAGAATTCTCCCTTGAATCTCTTTCTCCCTTCTTTCTCTTACCTATTTATATTTCTGCAATTTACCCATTCTGAGCGTATGGGTGAAAGACAAGACATTGAACCCTGTTTCATTCACATCGGATAGTGAATTGGAGACAGTGCAGATTGAGATTAACTTAGCTTTTCTGGATTACAATCAACTAGAAATTGTGTTGGTAAGATAATCTATGTTAATTGTTTCTTGTACTTTCATCATGTCACAATGGCAGTTTGGGTAATATTTTGATATTTGATGGGTAAGAAAAAAGTGGGCTCAGCTCATACCTTTGGATCATGAAGTTCATTCAAACTATTTATAATTACATCTCGTCCTCGGCCCAGATAATAGCTTTAATATGACATATATAAGTGAAATGATCACTTATTTTGAGAGGCTAGATGGTTTAATGTTGTTCATGTGGCAGCTCTTCATTCACCAAGAAACCTTTGATTAGTAGCAAAGATTGCTTTGGAGCAAAGGAAGGAACTTGCGCCACGTATAGTAAAAAACGTGAGACTATCATAGTCAACAATCCACCCACCAACCTTCAACATTAAAGGTTTCATCATTGCTCAGAATTCTGTGAAAGCAACCATTGACTTTTTAAGACATGGACTAGAGGAAATCTCTTTACACCTATTTCTTGATGTATGATGCAACCTTAGTGCAGGAACAATATAGAACAGAAATTTGAATCTACAAGCCTCGATCTACTAGAACGGTTAGATTCTGAATCCACAAAACTAATCTTTTCAGCCCTTGAATCCACGAGGTGTTGTACTTGAATCCACAAGCAGAGAGCATTCTCAAATAAGGAGAACACTCAAGGGGAAAAAATAAAGGCTCTTAAAAAAAAAACTAATCTCTCACTCTCTCTCTCGCTCCCTCCCTCCCTCTCATCTCTCTCCCTCCCTCTCTCCCTCTCCCTCTCCCGCCCTCCCTCCCTCCCTCCCTCTCTCTCCCGCATATATACCCTTGACCATTTTTTTTAGGGGTATTATCACCATCTACCCCAACCTTTCCCAAAACCCCCAGATCTACCCCAACCTTCTAAAACCCCCGATCTACCCCAACCTTTGAAAAAGTTCATGAGATCTAGCCCAGCTGCTGACGTGGCTCCATCGAGGTCCAGTGTGCATCGACGTGGAATACACGGTGGATGCTGACGGGGACGGAAGCCAGCTTGGCCGCCACGTCATCTGATGAAGAAAATAAAATATTTGTTTTCGTCTCCCCCGATCTCCTCCGCTGTCGACCGGCCGTCTCCCCTGATCTCCTCCGATGTCGACCGGCCGTCTCCCTCGATCTCCTCCGCTGGCTCGCGGCGCCGGCAACGGAGGAGTCTTGGCGGCACGAGCTGTTCTTCCATTACGGTTGATTCTCTCTCTCTCTTCCATTACGGCTTCACGAGGTGTTCTTCCGACGAGGGTTTTCCAGCGGCGACCAAGGAAAAAAAGATATATTCTTTGGTTTGAGGAGTTTTCCAGCCAGGGCGGTAATCCTCAACGTGTGAGAGAGAAGGAGATGGAGAGAGAGGGGAGAGCTAGACAGAGAGAAGAGAGGGAGTAAGGGAGAGAGGGAGAAGAGAGAGGAAGAAAAGAGAGGAGAGTAGTAAGATAGATAGATAGATAGATAGATAGAGTGAGTGAGAGATCGTCGACGGAAGGAAAAAATGTCACGTAGATAAGAATTCTCTATCTTCCTCTCTCTCTCTCTCTCTCTCTCTCTCTAAGATTATGACTGTCAACCCACCCGAGAAAGAAGCGACGGGGTATCTGAGAGATAGAGAGTGAGAGATCGTCGAGGGAAGGAAAAAAAAAGTGGATAGATAGACAGATAGATAGAGAGAGATGGAGGGTTTTTCCGGAATTTTTTTGGACTTATTAAGATCGGTTTGGACTTGTTAAGATCGAACAATGCGTCATTTCCTAATTCCGTCGAATGACAAGGATAAAAATGCGAGAGTTTTCATTTCAACACAGTAACCCTTCAGCGTCCTTCAAGAGCTGTGATAGTAAGTTCACATTCCCTCGACAGTGAGTCCTTTCCATAGGTGAACCAGAATGATGCAGCAGATAACGATGTGGGTTGGAAGAAAACCTGGCCTCTCCGGTTGTGCCAGTGTACTGTTCTTGTTGGCCAGCATGAGAACTACTTCCCCGCATAGTCGGCCTCTTTTTCGGGAGACTCCCGCACGCACAAAAAGCCCGACTTGTGCGCATCTAAAGATATCATCCAGCTGAGTTGGATGGCTCAAGGTGTTGTCCAGAGCAAGTGAATTTGATTTTCCGCGCATACCGTCCACGCCCTGCATTATGTACGTGTTTTTTTAGTGGCTAGTAACTCGCGCAGAGAGTTCATTTATTATTGGCTTACGTTGAAAAGAAGTTCCATTTTTGTGGTTCATCTGGGGAGATCCATTTGTTCCTCCTACCGCTTATGATCTCCAAAGACGAGAACTCCGAAGCTGAAAACGTCGATTTTTTTCGGAGAACTTTCCAGTCATCATGTACTCCGGGGACATGTATCCTCTGTGATTTGGTCAACGAAGAATTACAAGAATTCTTAACGAGTATCATATTGAATATTCTTCAAAAGAGGCTTACACAGTGCCGACGACTTTGATGGTGTTATCTTCCATCTGATTCCGCTGAAATATCCTCGCAGTACCAAAGTCTGAGATCTTTGGATTCATATCCTCCTCTAGAAGTATATTAGCTGCTTTGAGGTCCCTGTGGATGACTCTCAGGCGCGAGTCCTGGTGGAGGTACAAAAGTCCGCGGGCTACTCCCATTATCACCGATCGACGCTTTTCCCAGCCCAGGGACTGACGCATTTCCTCTTTACCTGGAGGTAATGATCAACCTATTATCATACTCCCATTACTCGCTGGCTGTATTTGTCTTATGCCGGCTCCTACTGTTCCCATTAAATGAGGATGGAAGAGTAAAAAAATATTTCTTACACGATGAAGAAAAGAAAATAAATTGTTTCGTCTCCCCCGATCTCCTCCGCTGTCGACCTTTTCGTCTCCCTCGATCTCCTCCGCTGTCGACCGGCCGTCTCCCCCCGATCTCCGGCTGTCTCCCCCGATCCAGCGTGCTCATGCCGCAAGGTTATGGATAATTCATCTTGACAAAGTTCCAGCGTCGAAGAAATGGTCGTCATCTTCCGGGAGGAGAAGAAGACGCTCTCACTTCCCGTAACCTTTGGATCTGGTTGGCAGCTCAAAAGAAAAAAACAAGTAACATAAATAGAAAAAGCAGCAATGGAAGCCGAGCCGTCTTCATCTCATACACTGATACACTGCAGCGGAGCCGTCTGCACTGATACACTGCAGCGAAAATTCTCATTGTGGCGTCTTCTTCAGTCTCACTCCCTCTCCCTCATTCTTCTGCCGTCTTCATCTCGCTGCTCGTCTCCATTTCGTTCCCTTCCTTATTTTTTTCCTTCCGTTCAATCTCTTTTCTTCCTTCTTTTGCGCCCTATCTTCTTGTCTCTCTCTCTCTCTCCAGTTTTCGATCTTTCCATCTGTCTTTGTCGCTATCGCTCTCTCCCTCTCTCTACCTCCATACCTCGCAATTTCTGCGAAACTTCCGTTGCCCTCTCTCTAGACTCCTCCGTTGCCGGCGCCGCGAGCCAGCGATTACATCATCTCTGTACTTGCGTGGATTTGTTTCCCGGGGATTGGCGGGCTTGCTGCTGGCTCGCGTGATCTCTCTGGACTCGCCGCGTCCGAATCAAATACCTTCGAGTCTGAACCCCTACTCAATCTACTCAGTGCCTCTGCATCTCCCGCAAGATGTTGGCCACATTGGGAGACAACCTCGGGAGAATCTTGAAGAGCTGATGTTGGCCATGCTTCCCGTCCACAGTTCGCTCCAAACTTCCCCACAAGTGGACGACGATGCTTCCGTGATTATTTTCTGTCCATTCGGAACTGTCCACAGATGGGCATTGAATGACGTCCACAGATGGGCATTGAATGACGCCCATCTACCCCCCAGAGGTTAAATGCGCCTACATCTTCTCACAGAATATTGATGATGCATGTACCCAACCACCAGCCAGTGAAGAGCCCCCTCTTAAACCTCGGTCAGAAATTCAGAAGCAGTGCTCGGGCAGGGTTGAGTCGTCGACATGTCTCAGATGCACGAAATGAATACGGTCTTAAATTTACAGCCGTCATTAAATAAAGATGGCCTCTCTAGAGTCCTCTAAGAGAGCTCCCCGCACTCAATTGTGCTACCGCACCAGTTCTCTTTTCACACTAGCAGCCAAGAGGGAAATAGTCGCCGTGCTGCGCCAATCTGCTCCAGTCCGGCCCGTGGTGCTTCAACCTACAACCGTAAATGTAATCAATTTTCTATCTCTTTGTCCTTCCATCATAAGATTTATCTGTAAGATCTAGGCAGTTGTACGATGCTTTGCAAGATAGTTGAAAACATTTTCTTCATGCTCATCTCCTTCTGTTCCCTTCTGTCAATCTCACCCTCTACATTCTTGTTAAATGCTCTAAAATAGCGCCCTGGTTATCTCATTATCACCGAATTGGCATGCACTGGTTACTCTTCCTCAACCTCTAGCACTCCCTCTCTGCTCTTTCAGTTCCATGTGATGGGTCCTCTCTCTCTCTCTCTCTCACACACACACACACACACACATGCACATATGTAAACTGTAAAATGCAGATTCTTTCATTCTATTCCATGGTTTCTTAGGTCTTGTTTTTTTTCTCTTACATTGTGTCATATCCTTCTCTCCTTTATCTTTAGTTGCTGTCAGCCTATAGCTCTCTGCGTGATTTGTGTCATATTCGTTGTCTCTCTTTTAATAATTCTCTCTCTGCGCGTTAAGCTCTGCAAAAAGTATCGATTGAGCCAGTGAGCTCGATCCTCGAGCTTATCGTCCATCAGATCGAGGTTTGTTTTTTATTTCTTATCTTTAATCATCTCGCCACGATCGAGGTTTGTATTCGCCGACCCACTCGCCACGATCTTCATCGATTCATTTGTTTTTTTTCTTATTCCAGCTTAGCATATTGAACGTTGGCGTTGAAGCCTTCGCATCAGAAATGTCAGGCTCTTCTAGTTGGCCAATTGGGCACGCGGCCGATGATATGACAACGGAGTATTCCGGATGGCCGATAGTTGAGTCCTCGCGACAACCAACGGCGACATCGGCATATGATATTGACTACGCTAGTGAGGATGATGCTGAATATATTCCTTCTGAATATAATGAGGATGATGATGTTTCTACAAGTGATTACTATGGATATTCCAGTGAACGATGAATTTGTTGATGGACGGAGGAATAAAGAAGAACAATCGCAACTACAAATATTAGCTGACGGATATCGTAGTGAGTACGATAATTCAGCCGATGAGGAAATCAGTCCCGTTGATACTGATGAGGAGGTTGGAAGCTTAAAGAACATACCTAGGGGCAGAAGGTACGATCCAGGATGCCCTATTGAGGCAATTACATTTAAAGTGGGTATGACATTTGAATCGCATGCCGAATTTACGTCAGCTGTGAAGAGTTACAGTATAGCGAATGGGTTTAACATTAAATTTCGGAAGTCCGGTGAACGGAAAGTTGAGGTGTTATGCGATGGGGACTGCCCATGGAGGATATATGCCAGTCTTGATGGTAGGAAGGAATATTTTGTTGTAAAGACAATAAATGATATTCATACGTGCAATAGAGCACCAAGAAACAGACAAGCCGATTATAAGTGGATCGCACAACACTTCTTGGAGAAATTTCGGATGGATATGAATTGGAAGGTGCCGTATATGTTGCGGGAAATCAATGAAAATTTTGGAATCACAGTCTCAGAGCAAACATGCTATAGAGCTAGATCCGAGGCGCGAAAGATGCTTCAAGGAACGTTGAATGAGCACTACCACATGATTCCCGTTTATGTTCATGAGTTGAGGAAGGTCAACACGGGGGGACTTTTGAGTTCGTCGTTGATCAACAGACCCCTGAATCTTTGTGTAGGTTTAAGAGGCTTTATATATGCTTCGATTCACTGGCACATGGTTTTCTTGTCGGGTGCAGACCGGTCATTGGGTTAGACGGTTGTTTTCTGAAGACCGAAACAAAAGGGCAACTATTGAGTGCCGTGGGGAGGGATGGGAACAATCAAATGTTCCCTATTGCTTGGGCAGTGGTTGAGGGAGAGAACAGGACTCTTGGACTTGGTTTCTTAAACTGCTGATGCAAGATTTAGGCATTTTCGATGGACTTGGTTGGACGGTTATTAGCGACCAACAGAAGGTGAGTAATTGTCACCTTCAAAATAATATAATTATACAGAGTCTTATTTGGCTACGGTGCAACTAATCTGTTCCAATAATTTATTGCAGGGTCTAGAGAATGCAATGTCGTATCTTTTGCCACACGCGGAGCATAGGAATTGTGCAAGGCATATTTTTGCAAATTGGAAGAAGAAAGGGCATTCCACTGAGGCATTGAGAGTCTTATTTTGGAAAGCTGTAAAGTGCACTACACATGAAGACTTCACGAGGATCATGAGACGGATGAGCACGCTGAAACTGCAGGCCGCGCAGGACTTCTAAGCTGTAGGCGTAACGAAATTTTGCAGGGCTTACATTCGTGAACGGCCTAAATGTGAGGTCATCAATAATAACATTTGCGAATGCTTCAACAACTACATCCTCCGTGCTAGGTCTAGACCTATCATTGACATGTTGGAAGATATCAGAACTGCAATCATGCAGAGAATTATTGAGAAACGTGAGCTGTTTTCTGATAGATATGATGAAGTATGTCCTCGTGTAAGACTGCTGCTTGAAGCAAACAAGGTGGAGTCTAGGAGATGCAATGTTGCGCATTCGGGCGATTATACATTCGAAGTGACACTGTCTGGAAACAGATTTGTGGTGGACTTGAATGCTAGAGCCTGTACTTGCAGATATTTTGATATAAGAGGCATTCCGTGCTCCCATGCTGTGGCCTGCATTCACTGGGTTAGGCAAGATCCTGCCAATTTCGTCTCCGATTATTTCAAGAAAGATGCGTACGAACGTGCTTACAGCCGCAGTATCTCCCCAATGAATGGGCAGAATTTGTGGACTGAAGTTGAAGTGGGCTATGTATTCCCCCCTCTCGTGAGGAGACAACCCGGCCGGCCCAAGAAAAAAAGAAGAGTTGACAGTAGTGAGAGACATCTTACCGGTCCAAGTCTATCCAGGAAAGGCATGCAGATGACGTGCTCTATCTGCCACCAGGTTGGCCACAATAAGAAGTCATGCACCCGAAGACGGATGGCAAATGGAGGCGAAGTATGGTTTGACCTTTTTCCAAACTTTCTCATCATGCTCCAATTCTCTTCTTGAACAATTAGGACTGAACATGTATCCATTAATCACACAGACATCGCAGGGGGCTACAGAATTTCCACTTCATTGGGTAGATGTTGCCCATCAGACCGGAGGGATCGCCATCGCCAACGATTGCTCCAACGGCAGCTCCAACACGACAACGCGAACCCGCAGATTCTTCTCCTTCACTAGGTTCTTGAGAAATTTACAAAGAAATTAGTTGAGAAATTTTTGACAAAGAATGTGAGTGAAATGTGTACATTATTTGTGTTTGTCATTGGGATTTTTTTACTATTGACCTTCTTTATTCCACCCTCACTTTTGTTTTGTCTTTGGGATTAGAGTTTGTTGATTGTATAATAAACTTGACATTTTTTCTGAATTACTCATTAATTAATAATTTATAGGTGGAAAGACATACTTAATAAGGTCGACAATAATAGAGAATAAGAAATATATACATATTTATTTTGTTAAATATATATTTTAAAAGTTAAATAATAAGGAAATCATTTTTATGAACATTCATTTAATTTTCTAAAATTAAAATCCTAAAGAAATGAATGTATTTTTAAAATAAGAATTAAATCTCTTGTTATTTAAATAATTTGACTTTTTAGAATGATAGATAATTAAATTTCAGATCAAATGAAAGAAATTTGGATTAATTTGGAGTTGTATTTTGAAAGTTATGATTTTTTCAATTTTTAGAGATTTTCCGGAATTTTTTCAGAATTAAATTTTCATTTTAAATGATTAAAATAAATTAATAAAAGGCAAAAAAAAGGGGGATACTCGCGCGGGTCCCGCGTGGATGCGATGTGGCACACAAGGCCACGTGGCAGCGCCACGCGAGCCCACGTGGCGTACGTATTATGTATATTTATTTAACATAGTTTATATAACAGGTTTTCAGCCTTCCATATATCGGAAGGGTATTCACCTCTTAGAACCGGCGCGATTTATAAACCCATCAATTTTCTTAAGTTTTTCCCGTGTGGGACTAAGTCCCACACAGTTCTATTAATTGCAGGCCATGTGGAGCTATGTTAGGCGTCGGATCCGCTCGTTGATCACGCACGTGCGTCCACGCGATCGACGCGCGGGTTTCCGATGCGCCGCCGATCCGACGCCTAACATAGCACCACGTGGCCTACAATTAACAGAACTGTGTGGGACTTAGTCCCACACGGGAAAAACTTAAGAAAATTGATGGGTTTATAAATCGCGCTGGTTCTAAGAGGTGAATACCCTTCCGATATACGGAAGGCTGAAAACCTCTTATATAAACTATATTAAATAAATATAGATAATACGTACACCGCGTGGGCCCGCGTGGCGCTGCCACGTGGCCTTGTGTGCCACGTCGCATCCACGCGGGACCCGCGCGAGTATCCCCCTTTTTTTGCCTTTTATTAATTTATTTTAATCATTTAAAATGAAAATTTAATTCCGAAAAAATTCCAGAAAAACCCTCCATCTCTCTCTATCTATCTGTCTATCTATCCACTTTTTTTTCCTTCCCTCGACGATCTCTCACTCTCTATCTATCAGATACCCCGTTGCTTCTTTCTCCGGTGGGTTGACAGTCGTAATCTTAGAGAGAGAGAGAGAGAGAGAGAGAGAGAGAGAGCGGAGGGAGAGGAAGATAGCGAATTCTTATCTCCGTGACATTTTTTCCTTCCGTCGACGATCTCTCACTCTCTATCTATCTATCTATCTATCTATCTATCTTACTACTCTCCTCTCTTTTCTTCCTCTCTCTTCTCCCTCTCTCCCTTACTCCCTCTCTTCTCTCTGTCTAGCTCTCCCCTCTCTCTCCATCTCCTTCTCTCTCACACGTTGAGGATTACCGCCCTGGCTGGAAAACTCCTCGAACCAAAGAATATACTATCACAGGTTTCTTCCAACCCACATCGTTATCTGCCGCATCATTCTGGTTCACCTATGGAAAGGACTCACTGTCGAGGGAATGTGAACTTACTATCACAGCTCTTGAAGGACGCTGAAGGGTTACTGTGTTGAAATGAAAACTCTCGCATTTTTATCCTTGTCATTCGACGGAATTAGGAAATGACGCATTGTTCGATCTTAACAAGTCCAAACCGATCTTAATAAGTCCGAAAAAATTCCGGAAAAACCCTCCATCTCTCTCTATCTATCTGTCTATCTATCCACTTTTTTTTCCTTCCCTCGACGATCTCTCACTCTCTATCTCTCAGATACCCCGTCACTTCTTTCTCCGGTGGGTTGACAGTCGTAATCTTAGAGAGAGAGAGAGAGAGAGAGAGAGAAGCGGAGGGAGAGGAAGATAGCGAATTCTTATCTCCGTGACATTTTTTCCTTCCGTCGACGATCTCTCACTCACTCTCTATCTATCTATTTATCTATCTTACTACTCTCCTCTCTTTTCTTCCTCTCTCTTCTCCCTCTCTCCCTTACTCCCTCTCTTCTCTCTCGTCTAGCTCTCCCTCTCTCTCCATCTCCTTCTCTCTCACACGTTGAGGATTACCGCCCGGCTGGAAAACTCCTCGAACCAAAGAATATACTATCACAGGTTTCTTCCAACCCACATCGTTATCTGCCGCATCATTCTCGGGTTCACCTATGGAAAGGACTCACTGTCGAGGGAATGTGAACTTACTATCACAGCTCTTGAAGGACGCTGAAGGGTTACTCGTGTTGAAGTGAAAACTCTCGCATTTTTTTATCCTTGTCATTCGACGGAATTAGGAAATGACGCATTGTTCGATCTTAACAAGTCCAAACCGATCTTAATAAGTCCGAAAAATTCCGGAAAAAAACCCTCCATCTCTCTCTATCTATCTCGTCTATCTATCCACTTTTTTTTTCCTTCCCTCGACGATCTCTCACTCTCTATCTCTCAGATAACCCGTCACTTCTTTCTCCGGTGGGTTGACAGTCGTAATCTTAGAGAGAGAGAGAGAGAGAGAGAGAGAGAGAGAGAGCGGAGGGAGAGGAAGATAGCGAATTCTTATCTCCGTGACATTTTTTCCTTCCGTCGACGATCTCTCACTCACTCTCTATCTATCTATTTATCTATCTTACTACTCTCCTCTCTTTTCTTCCTCTCTCTTCTCCCTCTCTCCCTTACTCCCTCTCTTCTCTCTGTCTAGCTCTCCCCTCTCTCTCCATCTCCTTCTCTCTCACACGTTGAGGATTACCGCCTTGGCTGGAAAACTCCTCGAACCAAAGAATATATCTTTTTTTCCTTGGTCGCCGCTGGAAAACCCTCGTCGGAAGAACACCTCGTGAAGCCGTAATGGAAGAGAGAGAGAGAATCAACCGTAATGGAAGAACAGCTCGTGCCGCCAAGACTCCTCCGTTGCCGGCGCCGCGAGCCAGCGGAGGAGATCGGGGGAGACGGCCGGTCGACATCGGAGGAGATCAGGGGAGACGGCCGGTCGACAGCGGAGGAGATCGGGGGAGACGAAAACAAATATTTTATTTTCTTCATCAGATGACGTGACGGCCAAGCTGGCTTCCGTCCCCGTCAGCATCCGCCGTGTATTCCACGTCAATGCACACTGGACCTCGATGGAGCCACGTCAGCAGCTGGGCTAGATCTCATGAACTTTTTCAAAGGTTGGGGTAGATCTGGGGGTTTTGGGAAAGGTTGGGGTAGATGGTGATAATACCCCTAAAAAAAATGGTCAAGGGTATATATGCGGGAGGGAGGGAGGGCGGGAGAGGGAGAGGGAGAGAGGGAGGGAGGGAGAGAGATGAGAGGGAGGGAGGGAGCGAGAGAGAGAGTGAGAGATGGATGGAGCGCGGGAGATGAGAGGGAGGGAGGGAGCGCGAGAGAGAGGGACAAGTTGATGAATGCGCATCTCTCCCTCCCTCTCTCTCTCCCGCCCTCCCACGCCCTCCCTCTCCTCTCCCTCTCACGGCCTCCCTCGCTCTCTCCCTCTCTCTCCCGCTCTCCCTCCCTCCCGCTCTCCCTCCTGCT
This sequence comes from Lemna minuta, assembly GCA_024174645.1. Lineage (NCBI taxonomy): Eukaryota > Viridiplantae > Streptophyta > Magnoliopsida > Alismatales > Araceae > Lemna > Lemna minuta. The sequence goes on along the minus strand of CM044116.1, from coordinate 5,384,903 downwards.
CTCCCGCCCTCCCACGCCCTCCCTCTCCTCTCCCTCTCCCGGCCTCCCTGGCTCTCTCCCGCTCTCCCTCCCTCTCTCTCTCCCGCCCTCCCACACCCTCCCTCTCCTCTCCCTTGCTCTCTCCCGCTCTCCCGCCCTCCCTCGCTCTCTCTCCCACAGTCCCTCGCTCTCTCTCTCCCGCCCGCCCTCCCTCCCTCCCTCTCCCGGCCTCCCTCGCTCTCTCTCCCGCCCGCCATAGAAAGATAGGTGGCAGCCGCAGCGCAGTCCAGGTGAGCCAGGCAAGATCAATGTGGCAGCCACGTCATAGATAGTGAGAGAGGGGGACTATCTCGATTGCTGAACTATACGTGAGGTTATGTTTAGACATCCTAAGCTTGTTTCTCAGATTCCTAAGGATTGAATTTCCGCCTTCAAAAAAACCTAGGATGCAGAACGTGCGCCACCTTCTGCATCTGCAACATTTATCCGAAGAACCATTTCCAGTTCATGATCCACACCATCAGAGATCTGATTAGCAGCTGGCGATCTATCCGGCGAGGAAACTCATCAGCCTGATATTTGTGTCATTTCTTGGCCTACTCTACCTGCTTTTATTTCGTGACTGCTCGGGCCTCTTCGGTGCGTCGAAGAAATAACAGGCTCAAAGGAGGATTCCCGGGGCGATAGAGCTTCGCCAAACGGGAATCAAATTCAGGAAGGAGTCACGTCTTGATAAAAGAAGAAGACCGGTCAATTCAATGTTTCATTTATCTCTGGGACGCTGGAGATCCCTTCATTTTTGGTGAGCGACTCCACTTGCAGTAAGCTCAGGAATTTTATTGCCTTTGAGCAGTGCTGCGGAGACGTTTCTTTCCATTTCACCGAATATTGTGTCTTCATGGACTTCCTCATAAACACCACTGATGATGTTGCCATCCTTCAGATATACGGAATCCTCGGGAGCTTGCCCGGCAGCGACTCCGAAGTCGCCGAAATGTATACAAAGAAGTGGTGAGTTTTTGTCAAGTCCCTCAGCACAAGTGGTGGGCAAACCTGGCGCCCTCCCCTCCCCTCTCTCTCCCGCCCTTCCCTCCTCTCTCTCTCTCCTGCCCTCCCTCCCTCTCTCCCGCTCTCCCTCCCTCCCTCCTTCTCTCCCGCCCTCCCTCCTTCTCTCCCGCCCTCCCTCCCTCTCTCTCTCTCCCGCCCTCCCTCCGTCTCTCTCTCTCGCCTCCCTCCGTTCCTCTCTCTCCCTCGATTTATCTTTCTATGACGTGGCTGCCACATGGATCTCGCCTGGCTCACCTGGCTGCCAAGAGTTCGTGCTAGATTCGGAGAAAAGAAGAGTTCGTGCTAGAACTTATACTTTTTCAAGAGTTTGTGCTAGATTTGGATAATAACCCTAATTTTATCTTAGGTGATTGTAAAGATGATAAAGATGACTCATATGGAAAAGGTTAGAGATATCAAGATCACAAAAAGGTTTTCATTGTATGTTGTATTTAATCTTTGACAGTTTTAGGCAAGTTGGATAAGAAATTCTCCCATTGCATTTCACCATGTTGTTATGCTCCTTACACCACTTCTCTCCTTACATGTTGTTATGCTGCCCTCTTTGGAATGGGAACGCTCCAACCCGAATAGTAGAAAGATCATTTTGAACTTAAGGAGTCCATGGGTGGATCGATGAAAATCATTGACTTATAACTTTAAATCCAGATCATGAATGATTGACCTAACTAATGAAAATCCTACAGCTTTGATCAATGCTTTATGAATAGAAGTCAATGACTACTATCTTCTGGATGAATTCTCTTCTAGAACCGAGTGGTACTTTTATAGATCGAAAATAACGGAGATTAATAATCATTTGACAGTACCTGTAAACCCAGACTGTCAAACCCCTTTGAATCAACTTCCTTATGATAGGAAGGATGGAGAAGTCTGCGTAATTCCAATTCCACGTGCCAACCACATGGCTGGTAGATGAAATTAAGAAAATTAACGGGTTAATCGCCCCATTTATCCCGTGTTTTGGGGTTTATCTCCGTTTTATCCCGTGTTTTCAAACTTAGCCTAATCTATCCCGAATTTGTCAAATCAGCCCGAGATATCCCGGGTTTGTCACATCAAGCCCGGTGTACTCTCGTTGACGGCCACGTCGGCGTGGAATCATCGCCACGTCGGACGCCATTTATCCCGGATGCGTGGAATCCACTTCGATTACTCGGATTTTAATCTAATCGAAATCGCCGAATCCTGGGTCCCACTCGCCGCCTAGACAAATGCGCAGAAGAGGCGGGAAATAATAGGGCAGTGAGCCTTCTCTGAAAAACAACAGATAGAGATGGGGACAGATAGGAGAGATCATCTGTAAACGCGAAACCTGTGAAGACTCGCACTATCATCAGATAATCCTTTTTGATGGGTAGAGAGGGGTAGGACTTCACAAGGTGCCGGCTCTTCTTCCCGGGATGAGTGGAGACCGGAGAACGACCTCCCAGTCCTCCCTACCATGACTCTCTCTCATCTCTCTCTCTTCGTACTCTTGTTGAGCATTCCCTTGTATTCGTCTTCTCAGGATTTCCCCCTTCGTCGGGGGAGGGAGCTTGGAGGACGTGATGAAGAGGGTCAGAGAAGGGAAGTTGGAGTTGGGGTGGGAGCTGAGGCACAGGATTTCTGTTGGAGTGGCCAAAGGGCTGCGACATTTGCATTTTGAGTGCCGGTCGAGGATACTTCATTATGATCTTAAGCCGATGAATGTGTTGTTGGATGAAGAGTTTGAGCCTAAGCTCGCGGATTGCGGTTTGGCGAGAATCATGGGCTCTGGTAGAGCTCTCGTTAGCTGCTACACTGCCCCTGAATGCGCCCAGAATTGCCGGTAAAAATTCCCTCTCTCCAGAGTTTTCTCTTCGGATCCGGCTTCTTGTGTCAGAAATCAGTGGGTTGTGATTATTTGTTCTACTGTTTTGGTTTTAATCCGATTGGGGTTCTTGAAGTGGACCCATCTTTGTTGGTGAGAGTGAGGAAATCGGTGAAGGTGCCGAGAAAAATCAATGAAAGCGACTGTGGGTTTTAGGGTTTTGGTTACGATCACGGAGAGGAATGGAATTAGGGTTCTTGAGCTGGACCCAATGTCCGGTTGTAGGTTAAAGAGAGAAATAGAGGATGAGCTCGGAGAAATGAGTCCAGCAAGAGAAACTAGGTTTTGAGTGCTGGAGAGAGAATAGGGTTTTGGCGTGAATATCCACGGAAATCGATTAGGGTTGTTCTTGAGCTGAGCCCATTTCCTGTTTGCAGGTAAGACAGCAAAATAGCAAGTATGCCGAGATAATTGAGTCCAGATAGAGAAATTGGGGTTTGAATCCTTGAAGAGAGATTAGGTTCTTTGACAAAAATTAGGAATTTGACTACACTATCCGCAGGTACACGGACAAGAGCGATGTGTTCAGTTTCGGGGCGATCTTGGCGGCGCTTTTGACCGGAAGGGATCCACAGGGGAGTTTCAGCGGCGACGGGGGAATAGGGAAATGGCTGAAGCATCTGCAGCAGACTGGAGATGTAAAGGAAGCTCTGGACAGATCAATTCGAGGTCATGAAGGTGATGACGAAGAGGAGATGCTCATGGCTCTTCGAATCTCCATCGTCTGTCTCTCTGATTTGCCCGCTGATCGTCCTTCCAGCGATGAGCTTGTTGCCATGCTCTCCCAACTCCAAAGCTTCTAACCAACTTACCCGTCCTCATTTTTACTACCAGCTATGGTTTCTTCATCAATTTCTCTATTTATGTAAATCCTCCTGAAAAATTTTGAACTCCCCGCGTCCACCGAAATTTACAAACAATTATAAACTTAGATCTTGGGATCGGCATCGGCAATCATCCTCTGTAATACTAGGTACTGAAGCGCGATGGAGTACTCGGCCGCCGTCTTGCTCTCCAAGAATCTCCTCAGAGTAAAAGTACCCGAACCGTCTTCTTCAGCTGGAGGAATCTTTGCATGAATTCGGGGAACAAACAGTTCATTCTTTTAGGAATATCAAACGGGGAATCCAGACCTTGGACGGTGAAAATGCAGGGAATCCAGCGCTTATAGATGAACAAATGTCTCGGATTATCTCCCCGGTGAGAATCGGCCAGCAGCAGCTTGCAGGACTCCATTAATCTTTCGCTGAAACTCGGAAATCAGATTTGAAAATTAAGGAATGATTTATGTTGAGTTTTAATTTCACAAATCTATAGAAGTATTGATTGTCTTTAAAAAATGATTTCTAAGCTCATCAGTGCTTTAACTGGGCGTTAAGACTATTAGACATCTCAAACAGCAATTTAAGGAATTCTTACTTGGCGTGAGAAATGGCATCCCAGCACAGAGACAAGATCCGCACCATGGCTATGTCTCTCCCTCTCTGATTCCCGTATCTTTTCTTACAGCTACTGCACAACAAAAGTTTAGAGAGAGAGAGATTGGAATTCTGTATGAAAGATTGGTGATAAATATTTACCGCTCATCAAAGAAATCCCCGAAATCGTCAATTACCACTGCAGCCGGAAATGGCTTTAGGAGATGAAAAGCTGCAAAGTACCTTTTAATTCCTTCATCGTCTTCGATGTATCTGCAAAATCCAAAAAAAAAATAATGACGTGAATGGTTATTATAAATAGTTATTATCCGATTAACGTGAATTGAAAGATAATCAGCCAGTCTTACTTCATTTTTATCCTTTTGAAAACTTCTGAAGATGGGTCGATCCCCTGTCACATCGATCAAACAGAAAATAAGCGAATGAAAAATTAGAAACAATGAGTTACAATGCAGTACGAAATGCTGGCCTGGGACAAGCACGGAGGATTACTTTCCATCCTGCGTCTGTTACAGATGAACACGACGTCGCGATCTCCAAGCGCGCAGTTGAATGCGAACTGGAAAAGCAGAGAAGTTTTCCCGCTGCAAGAAAATTCCAGTTGGAGGAGAAAAATGGGAAGATCAGTCGTAATTGTAAGCAAAAACCCGTGGCGAAAAAATTACCATCCAGTGGGTCCTGATAAGAGCATCATCCTCTCCTCGTCTCCGGCACTCGTCCCAGAGAAGAAAAACCTCCCGACCATGGATCGATCTGATGACTACCAGCTGTTCGAAGAAAAGTCTCACAGAGTCTCTACAAGATCCAGGAACCCGTTTTGTAGGATTCGGCGATTTCGATTAGATTAAACTCCGAGTAATCGAAGCTTCATCTCGTCTAATAATCGAAGCTTCATCTCGTTTAATAACAAAAAAACTTTGAGGCGTCCGACGTGGATTCCACGCATCCGGGATAAATGGCGTCCGACGTGGCGATGATTCCACGCCGACGTGGATTCAACGCCGACGTGGCCGTCCATGAGAGTACACCGGGCTTGATGTGACAAACCCGGGATATCTCGGGCTGATTTGACAAATTCGGGATAGATTAGGCTAAGTTTGGAAACACGGGATAAAACGGAGATAAACCCCAAAACACGGGATAAATGGGGCGATTAACCCAAAATTAACCGTTCTAAATTTTTCATCGAATTAACCCTTTTTCCATGAAAAATTACCATTCAGTGAGTCCAAGTATACTGGATCTTGGATACATTCGCGTGCAGAGCTTCCTGCACGCCCCTGCGGCCATTAAACAGTATGATTTTTATCAAATACAAAATCTAATTTGTCAGTATATTCAGGACCCCATCGCTGAAAGATTCCGGGTGCGCTTGAGAACAATTGAAAAACATTTTGCGAAAATTATGAATACATAAACCAAATAATAGGAAAACGAGAAAGCTGGGCAGAAAATTAATATGTATGCATGTATGCAAGCAATCAGGATTCATCTGCTCAAAGCGATCCACCGGTTAAAATGGAAAATTAGAGGAAGCAATACAGCAAAAACGAAATCAATCACCTTACACAGCAACCGTTGGAGGGGCAACAATGGCGCGTCCTCTGGCAGAAGGTGCTCGGCCACTGAAGGCTCAGGAGGAAATAATCCAACTCCCTCCCGCCGTTTCTAGCTGCTCCGTAGAAAGAGGACAGTGAAAAGGCGAAGAGGGATGAGAGAAGAAGAATAGCCCAGATACGATTCATAGCCTGCGCTTCCTCAACAGTGTGTTATTGGGCCGTTCGGGGTTTGGACCGTCCGAGTTTTGGACCATCCATTTTAAGTGGGCCCAATACTACTTCGCTGTCAGGACTCAGGAGCTTAAAAAATAGAGGATGAGACGTGACGTCAGCAGCTTCGTCCGAGCTTCTGATCGGCAGACAGACGATTCATGGCTCTCGAGAACAACCCTAATTCGGTTCGCCGACGCCCATCGCCGCAGCAAGACGAGCCATCCCTTTCTGATCGGCAGAAAGACGAGCTATCCCTTTCTGAGCAGCAGCCATGGTCGTACCAGAGAATCATCATCAACAACCCCTGGGTGAGCACCTTTCTCAATATATTCCCCCTAATTATCTCCACCTATTCCTCGGTCACCGCCGCTTACAAAGCCCGCGACGATCCCTGGACTTTGAGCTTCATCTTCACCGCGTACACGACTCTCATGCTTTTCTTCCATTACGTCGGTTCCTTCGAGAGGACTCCCCGGAGAAAAAAACCCCGCGTGAAAACCATAGTCTTTATCTTGGCTGTTATCCTTGTTATCTTGTTTCCTGCCAAGCTAACTCCTTCGATGCACTTTGCTCTCGCGGCGTTGGTCTGGACCATGGCGGGAATTACTCTCTCTGTGATCTTTTATCTCTTCTTCGTCTACGGTAATACCATCCTTTTAAAATAAATCTTCGGGTATTAGATCTCGAATTACTGAATTTTTCTTGCAATTTTGCTGCTAGTTCCTGAGAGACCATGACGACTTAAAATTGGAGAAGGAGAAGACGTGCAATATCCCCTTCTTATGCGAACTGGGTTGACGCGTTATTTAGTAGTACTGCGTGTTGGTCGAACTATGTCTGGCATGTACTAAACCTTAAATCCGTTTGGCTTGCATCTCTTGGAACTCTGTTTAATAGAATAAACAAGCTTATGAGAATATCTATTCAGTTTATGTATATTTCTGTATGAAATTGATCAAAATTCAGTGGAAAATCATGAATCAAATAAATAGCTCTTTCTCTCTCTCTGTCAATGTTTTGATGTGGACCTGAAGCGTTGCTGTTTTCTCTTTGCTTCTATCAGATGCCGAATACTTCCTACAAAATGCGATGAAAACGGGGCTGTGGTACCCTCATCTAATTCTGTCCATTTCAATCAGGGTCACTGGGTCACTGGGTTTGAATTCACTGGGTTGGCTATATCCATTTCTGTCTTTTTCTCTGTCTCCCTCTCTCTCTTACATATTCTCTTCATCTCTCTTCCTCTTCATATTTATTACACCAGCCCTGTCTCTCTCAGTCTCTCTGCGCATCTTTCTATTGCCTTCCCTACCTTTCAGTCTATTCCTATCTCTCTCTATTTCTATCCTTACACGCCTCAAAATTCTCTCTCTGCCTCACCCTCTAACTCTCCCCAATATCATATTACATCTATCTCCCTAACTCTTTCCTTTCTTCCTCTCTCTCTCTCCCCACCTATCAAACGATCCCTATCTCTGTAACTCTTTCCTCTTTCTCCTCTCTCTACCAAGCTTCTCCCCCCCCCCTCTCTATCTCTCAGCTATCAAACTTCTCTCTCTCTCTTCTCCCTCCCAATCATACTTTCTCTATCTCCATAACTTTCTCTCTCTCTCACTCACTATGTTTGACGGTAAATTGATAGATTGCTCTCTCGTTTTCTCACAAATGAATCTCTGACTATTTACCTCTCTCACAATCTCTCTCGTTCTTTAAAAAAAATTCTCTGCAGCTCATCTGTAATTCATTTTCCCTTTTTTCTATTGTGGCCTGTCAATGAACAGGTCACCCACTCTCTGTCTGTCTGTCTGTCTCTCTCTCTGTCTCTCTCTGTCTGTCTCTCTCTGTCTGTCTGTCTCTCTCTCTCTCTCTCTGTGTCTCTCTCAGTCTCTCTCTCTCTCTCTCTCTGTGTCTCTTTCCGTCTCTCTCCCTCCCTCCCTCCCTCCCTCCCACTCTCTGTCTGTTTCTCTCTCTCTCTCTCTCTCTCTCTCTCTCTCTCTCTCTCTCTCTATCTCTCTCTATCTCTGTCTCTCTCTCTCCCTCCCTCTCTCTCTCTCTCTCTCTCTCTCTATGTCTCTATTTCTATCTCTGTCTCTCTCTCTCCCTCCCTCTCTCTCTCTCTCTCTCTCTCTCTCTCTCTCCCTCTCTCTCTCTCTCTCTCTCTCTCTCTCTCTCTCTATGTCTCTATTTCTATCTCTGTCTCTCTCTCTCTGTCTCTCTCTCTCTCTCTCTCTCCCTCCCTCTCTCTCTCTCTCTCTCTCTCTCTGTCTCTCTCTCGCTCTCTCTCTCTATCTCTCTCTATCTCTGTCTCTCTCTCTCCCTCCCTCTCTCTCTCTCTCTATGTCTCTATTTCTATCTCTGTCTCTCTCTCTGTCTCTCTCTCTCTCTCTCTCTCCCTCCCTCTCTCTCTCTCTCTCTCTCTCCCTCTCTCTCTCCCTCTCTCTCTCTCTCTTTCTCTCTCTATCTCTGTCTCTCTCTCTCTGTGTCTCTTTCCGTCTCTCTCCCTCCCTCCCTCCCTCCCACTCTCTGTCTGTTTCTCTCTCTGTCTCTCTCTCCCTCCCTCTCTCTCTCTCTCTATATTTATCTATCTATCTTTGAAGAGTTCAAACATACAGAAGCGTGTGAGGATACTAAAATCATAGAAGATCTAGGAAATTCGACTTACACAAAGATATTACCCAAGACACGGTGTGAACCTCCTCTATTTCGTCAGCATGAGAGCAACGGAGGAGAGATCTCTTTATGAAAAGCTTCAATGTTGAAAGTGATTGCTAAGAAGAAATTGCCTCACATAAAATGGACTAAAATAAAGGCAACAAATGGCTGCTTTGAATCACATCACGAGGGAGAGAGAGAGAGAGAGAAGAGAGAGAGAGAGAGAGAGATTGGGACCAAATTCAAGGGTTGTGGTCCCTCAAAACCAGGGCCCACTTGCCTAAAGAAGAGGATAAAAGATGAAGGCACATGTCAGATTGGAGGTTGACATGCATCCCTAATGCTAAGAAGAAAGAAATAAACATAAAGATGGACAAAGACAAAGGCCTCAAGTGACTAGTATTTCTAGCAGTTGTCAAATCATGTGAGAGAGAGAGAGAAGACGAGGACCTAAAACAAGGGTCATGGTCCCTCACAAGGAGGGCCCACTTACCTAGAGAATCACATAGAGAAGGAAGTGGGCTCCCTTCGACTGGGCTAAGTCGTCATCTTTAAGTTGGGGCATGGTTCTAGCTCTATCTATTTCAGGGATAATTGACTACATGGTACTACACTCGTGTCGTTTAGTCGGGAAGAGCTCCTGGTAACAAAAATCTATTTTTCGTTCCTGTGTAGAAGTCTAGTACTAGGCTATGGTCGAAATAGCTTGTGAAATGGTATGGCTTTGATCTCTTCAAGATACAAGTGTTGCATCCTACATGCCCATGCACTGTGATAATTGGTCAACTATCTTCATTGTGAGGAATATTACACCTCTCAAGCATACAAAGTATTGGGATCTAAGACTCAATAAGTCCTTGATATTCTAATTGAAAATTGAGTGTAGTCAAAGGCATTGGATTCAAAATATAAATTCACATAAGTATCTTATCATCTTCTACATAACCAAAATCTACAGTTACAAGGTTCCTTGGAGGAGCTCCTTGAGGTTCTTTAGATGTCTAACCTCTAGCAATATCCACACAATCTCGAAATGGTTGGATATCCTCTTTCACTTCTTCTTCTTCAATGATTATTGATCTCCTTGAAGATCTCCTTGCCATCTAGTCTTACTATATCACGAGGGGAGATGCAATGAGTATAAAAGAAGAATAGAAAAAAGAAGGGGGTTGGCACCCAGTAAGACTAGCATGGGCTCCCATAGGGGTTGACACCAACCCCCTAACAATAGATATCTAATTTTTTATATTAGTTTACAAAAACTCGAATAAAGATGTATGAATCCACCAATGTCGATAGACATATTTTAGTGTGTGATCCTCTAGGCCCATATATCTTACTAGTGAATACCTCCATACAATAACACTAATTGGTCAATATTGATTTAATTAACTATATCAATAAGTTGATTGCTAGCCCAATGGGTGCCAAGCTACACGTCATGCTCTTGGAGATATATGATAAGAACATGAAAAGTAACTATAAATATCCATCAAATGCTCCCATTTCATTCCATTAAACTATTAAACATATCATCATGTCTAACATCTCATAACTTGATATTTGTGGAGTATAAGTGCATCAAACTGAACTTTTCTACATGATTGTCTCCTTTATTTCAGGAACCTACAAACAAGAGAAGGGAAGCAAGATCCTCTGACATAGGTGTTTAAAAGACTTAACGGGCTGTCCAAGGCAAATCTATTGTAGCCCAGTCAAATAAGAACCCTTGTCTCTCTCCTCGCATGGTTTTAAAAAGGAAAAAGTAGAGAAGGGGGGCTTCTTCCTTGACTTATTCTTCGACGGTGACGTATCGTTTTCGTGCGTCGCTAAAACACAAAGACGATGGTCAAAAAAATTTATAAAACCAAAATCACAAAGACAATATATAATAATCAAGTATTGGGTAAGTATCGGGTCGATCCACAGAGAGCAGGGTTGACTTTAATGGCAGAGTTGACTTGGTCAAACTTAGGTTTAAAAGGAGTTTTAAATAAGAGAAAATAAGATGTAAGATATGGAAATGATATAAATAAGGTAAATAAGAAGTTTTAAGAATTGAAATCTCAGATTTGACAGAGAAAAGTCAAAAGTCAAAGTCAAAGCATTGACTTTGACCAATAGTAGGTGTTCTGCAAAATCAGAGAACCAACAGAGTCAGAAGATTATGAAAATTAGATATTTGGAAACTAGAGGGAAAATGAAATTTATTGATATATATTTCGTAATTTTTGTATAAGAAATGGATTTATTATGAATTATTTAAAATCAATGATCAGAAAATCCCCGAAATTAACACCTCAGAGGAAATCTTCAAATTGAATGACCAAATCAAATCCAAATCTTGTAATTTATATGTCAATGGAAAGCTAAGAACCGGAGGAATCCAACAAGACTAAAATTATCAAATTCTGATTTGTAAATCAAAAGTAATTGACCCCGAAAGTCAACATTTGACTTCTGATGAAAGATAAACAGTCCTTGGTCAAACGTCAAATTGGAGGGTCAAATGAAGTCAGAATTTGATGAATTTGCTATCCACGGAAAGCTGATGAGAAGAGGAATCCAATGAAACCAAAATCAAGTGATTTGGAAGTATAATCAGAGAGATATCCTATTTTCAAAATTAGCAACTTTTCGGACCTAAAATTGGGGAAAATAAAGAACACTATGAACTAATTTGCAAAATTAAACTTCTAAATCTAATAAAAACTCAAATTACCTCCTGATAATCGATCAAATCTCACTAATAACCCAATTGCCGCAAGGATGGGGCTCCAATTCTCGTGGATTGAAGCGAATTTGCTCGGATTCTTCCTCGTGGACATTCGGAATTCAAGGGGAAAATTCGATGAAATCAAGGAGAAATTCGTGATCAATCCCACGCCAATTGCTTCGCAATCGAGTCTAAATGCGAGGCGAACACGATGAACTAGAGATCTTCCTCGAAAACTCGCTTAATTTCTTCACGAGTCGATCAAAAGTTGAAGAACAAAAGAGGGAAATACATGGTTTTAAAGAGGGAAATCGGCCCGAAGATCGTGGCCAATTGAAGCGGTCGTGGGCGTCATTTAAGGGCGTCGTGGGAATGATTCCTTGGACGCGGCGTGGTGGCTTCAATTCTGCAAAAAATCCGCTTGGATTTAGCTTCAAATTAGTCTCAAAGAGACCCAGATTTCCGCCGCGATTTTCGCCACGATCGCGCCACGATCGGGGCCGCGATCGGGCGTCAATCGTGACGCTCGTGCTTCGTCGATCGCCTGCCGATCGATGGGAGACAAATCCCCGTCGATCCCGCGCCAGAATCTCCTCGATCGCGGCTTGATCGCGCCGCAATCGCGGCTCGATCGGGCTGAGATCGTGGAGTTCTTCCACGATGTTCCGCCGCCGTCCGATGAAGCGTTAGGAGAATGGACGGTTAGATCGCGATCAAGCGGCCTCCCTTTTTGATGACGATCCGACGCTCCTCGCGTCGCCATGTGGCCTCAGGTAAGCGCTCCGATCTGATCCACTTACTCCCCATTTGTAGCATGTGCCTTATTTGCTGATCGTGTGGACTCGGGTCCACGCGATCGTAGCCGTCCGTGAGGAGATCGGACGCTTGCCACGCGTCCACGTCACCTGCAAGGTAAGACCGTGTGGGAACATAGTCCCACACGGAGAAAATAAAGGGAAATAATGCGTATAAATAGGGGAGTGAGTTCCCCTATTAACTATCTCTATTCCCTCTATTACCGAACCTATACGTGGCGCCCCACACGGGCGCCCACGTGGCCGCCCTGCCCAGTGCCACTTGGCGCGCCCAGTGCGCCTTACGCGCGGGCCACCCGGGCGCTGCCACGTGGCCTCAGTGCCGCGTCGCAACCCGAGTTGGTCCCGCGCGCCACGTCACCCTCCGCACGCCACGTCAGCTTCCGCTCGCCACGTCAGCCTGCAGGTTAGTAAACCTCTTTTTTTTCTCGATTTTAAATAGGAAAATTCAATTTAAAAATCAAACAAAATTCGGAAAAAGGGCCTAAAACTTCAAAAATTCATAATTTAAAATATACAACTCCTTTTTAATTGAAATTTTCTCCATTGGATCATAAATTCTTTCCTTTTTAATATTATGCCATTTAAAATATATTTAGAAAGAAGAAATCAAGATGACTTATAATTTACTTAAATCATTTCTCTTTAAACATTTTAAATCATAAATTCATCCTAAAATCATCCTTCCAAACATTTACTAAAGTCAAAACTTATTCCATCACAAAGATTAACTTCTATTAATTTAAACAAAAGATTAATCATCTATTAAGCATGAAATTATCCCTAATTTATGCATAAATATCAACTTTAGTGAAATGACATGCCAATGGAGAAAATTCCTAAAAATTATGATAACATGCATCATATTCACATAAAATAAGCATGAATATGAGTTAATTAGGGTAAGGATTCAAGTTATAAATGCATGTTATCAGACGGCTTTCTCTCTCTTAGGTTTTCTTTATTTTGCATTTCCTTCCTACTGACGTCCTTCCCGTTAGAATGTAATTTAAGAATGAGAAATATTGGGAGTTTAATAAAAATTATGTGGACTTTGCTCGCTCTTCTACCTTTCTGCCTCCTTACCTCTCTCACAATTTCAGTTCTCTAACCAAATTTTGTGTCCTCTCTCTATTGCTAGATTTTTATTTTATGTTCTTCAACTTCGATAATACCCATCTCATCTTTTCTCTCGTCTTTTTTTTGCTCTCTCTCATTAGCTCTATTCCTCACTCAAATTCTCACCCGCTGATCATCTCTTCCTCTTTTCGGTTCCCTCTCCTGCAACTTGATTTTCTCTCCCATTCGCTTCTCCTTCCTCTCATGTTCATTCATTCTTTTCTTCTATTCAATCTCTTTCTAACCCTCCTGCGTCGTTTCTCTTTCTCTCCCCTACTTTATTGATCCCGCTCCATTGTTTTGCCCCTCTCTCTATGAGCTTGTGTCCTTCCCCTCTTCTTCACAATCGCTCTAAACTCTCCTCTATATATATCATGTCGTCCCCTTCTTTCTCTCTCTTTCAATGTCTCTTTCCCTCTAACTCATTGCTCAATCTCTTTCCTCTTCTCCACCTCCATCTACCATTTAGTGTCCAGAACCATCACTTTTGCATGCCCCTTCTCTACCTCCATTCCTTGGATTTGCATGAATCTTATTCTAAGCGTCTCCCTACATCTACAATCGTCTCTCTCTCTCTCTCTCTCTCTTTCATGTTCCCCCTTCCGTATTTTCCTTTTCTCCCTTTCCATTTCCTATCTCTTTACAGCCTCTCCAATTCTATCTTGCCCTCTCCCCCTTGTTCCCCTCTTCTAATTTCTACTTCAAGTCTCTCGAAATTTCTCTCTCTCATAATTCACATCCACACACTCTCTCTCTGACTCTTGCTCTTCCTTTCCTCCTAGCATTCTCTCCAACCCCCTCTCTTTCCAAATCTTCCCTTCATTCATATGTTTTTTTGTTCTCGCGTACTATTGCTTGTCTCCTCTCCCACTTTCATGATAGGATCTAAGGTGGATAACTTTTCAAAATTTTGATCAAAACATCAAATGCAACGGAATTTATTGAATCGGATATTCAAAAAATTAAGCCACCAAGAATAGATGATCCTATCCTTTAATATATATGAGAAAACATACTTACAGGTTTCCTTGAAAGAGTTCTTGAAGCTATTCAAGTGTCTAGCCTCTAGCGGTATCCACACAGTCTCCGAATGGTTGGATCTGCTCTTCAAAGCTCTTCACCAAGAGAGAAAGAGAAGAAAGGAGAGAATTCCCAAAAGGCTTGTATGGGCACCTTCAGCTATGGTCGTTCTCCCCCTATTTATAGACATTTGGAATGAGGTTTTTTTATAAAAACCCTCATAATTGTCTATATCCACCAACATCCATAAACCTTATGTGTGTGACCCTCTAGGTCCATATATCTCACTAGTTAATAACTCTATAGACCGAATAACACCTTCTTGGTCAACCTTAATTAATTATCCACATCCACATATAGACTAATTAATCAAGGATCGATGTAACCCAATCGATAAGTTGAGTTGCTAGCCCGTTGGGTGCCAAGTTACACCACGTACATATGGAGTATGTAAGAACTCACTTATAAAACCTTCCCATCATCGATTACCATGCATGTATAATCCTTCATCCACATTAGACTCATGAATGACTTAGGGTATGGTCAACTTTCAAACCCTAATTGGTCACTCAAGTTAGTACTGATGCGTGTAGAAATCATCGAGAACTCCTTCTTCAATATTTCTACTACCTTGGCCAAGGATTTCATCGCATCTCATTCCTTGAGTCAATCTCCTCAAATACCGAGGGTGGATGATTCTATCTTGATCACACAATTATCTTTGTGGACTTCATGTCGTATCTAATATATGACGTTTTAGATATCCCGTGGCTAGGGATTCGTAAGTCATAATCAAAACACGATCATCCATCCACAAGATGTCTTTGGTGTCTCAAGTCAAGGACTGACGAGACTAAATCGTATGGTCGTTGAATGCACACGAATTAGTGTCAAAATAAAGTCCTAATATTACCAATTTAAGATTAATCAAAGTAATTAATTAGTATAATGGTAATTAAGGGTCGAATCCACGGAGAATTAGGGAATTTTGAGAGATACCTTCAAAATTTGGTCAAATCGGATGATGAATTGAGGTTAGAAATTGGGCGTTTTGATATTTTAAGAAAGATAACTCAAAATCGAATCCACGGAATCAAAAATCAAGTGATTTGGATAAGAATTCGAAGAGAAATCGAAGTTTGAAGATAGGAGAGAAATTCGTTTCGAAAAACGATTTAAAACCGAAATTAAATCTAAATTAAACTAAATCTATGATTCCAAAACTAAAATTAATGCTAAATGATGAAAGATAATGATGAAATCACCCAACCTAACCCAAATTAACCTTCGAAATGATCCAATTAATCGCCGGATTCAAGGCTATTCATTCCGAAATTCCGAAGATGAAGTTTGGTGTTCAAGATGTGATTGCATCCAATTCTCTCGATCAAAGTTTGAATTCCAGCATTCAATTGAAGCGCAAATGAGTTACGAACACAGGGAAACAAACGGCACGCGATTTGGAGTTTTCTACAAGGAGAATTTGAAGATTGAACGCGAACCCTCTTTCCGTCGCGAAGAACACATAAAAAGGATTTCAGAATTGATCGTGGGCCGCTCGGATGAAGCAGTTGATTGCGATCGACGGCTCTGATCGCGCGCCGCTGACGAATCGACGCTTTCGTGATGACCGTCCGATCATCGATCAACGCTCGAGATTTGATTTCGTAATGTGAAGAAGGAACGGCGCGGCTTCTTCTCGTTCGTAGGATCTTGATCGGATGGCTCACTTTTGATCGGAGATCCATCAGCGTCGATTAATCTCAACCGTTATAACTGGGAGATCGACGGCTGATATAAGTTCACTTAAATGAGATTTAACCCACGTGTTGATTATCTGATCGCGTGGACCTCGTGTCCACGCGATCGACGCCACTCGATCGTTGCGCTGAAGATCCGATGCTCCACGGCTCGCCACGTGTCCTTATACACGGGGGACCCCTCTAAAACTATATAATATGCACATAAATGCCACGTCAGCGCCACGCGTCACCTACGCCACGCAGGCGGTCCGCCCGTCCACGTGGCACCGCCACGTGTACACGCGCAGGTAATCTCCCCAATTTTTGCATTTTAAAAATTCAATTAAAGCTTTAAAAAAATCGAAATAAAAATTCAAATTAATTCAGAAAAAAATTCCGAAAAAGTTCTATAAATTTGTAAAAATCATAACTTTCAAAATATAACTCCAAATTAAGTCAAATTTGTTTTGTTGGATTCAGAATTGAATAATCTATCATTATAAAAAGTCAAATTATTAAAATATTAAGAGAATTAATTTATATTAATTTTATACATTTATGTATTATATAAAATAAATTCATATAAATACATAAATGTAAATAAAAGTGTTTTCTCTTCTACCATCAACTTTAAAACATGCTTATGATCATACATATAATTAGGATTAAAGATTAAAATGTTTAATTATGCATAATAATCCATAAATTGATGTATTTTAAGATCATAACATGAATTTACACAAAATGATAGAAATATACTTAAAAGATGATAACATGCATATATTTGTAATAATTAATGCATTAATTTGCATTAATAACTATGTAATTACATGCATAAATAGCATGTTATCAAGGACCACATACACAACCATGATATGAATCAACCTGATTGACAGTCAGGTATAATACCATTTAGGGATTCATACGGATCAATTCAGTGAACTCTTTCTCCAAAGAGCACCCACTATCTATCCTTAGTGTCTCCACACCGATGGCTATAGGATCAGTCATACTCATCATATGAGATGGATTAGATAGTATTATTCTTTCCGGATAATTCGATGTCCTTCTCGAATATCCCACAAATAGGAATGTTTGGAACATATGTTTAAAGACTAGTGATCACTATATTATGATCCCATCATAATTCACTTAGTCGTTGCACATTCTCATGGACTTCATTACAAATATCACAAAAGAATGACAATGAATAAATTTCATTTCAATGAACATAAACAAGATACATGAAAGTGTGATTGGCTTATAGGCCACATAATATCCATCATTTCATGCACACCCGCTCTGTCACGACGTCTCCCCATCCTTGTAAATCTCTCTAGAGTCCGCTTACAATTTCTCTTCACTCTCTCGCTTAATGGATCAGTGATATATCAATTTAGTGCGGTTGTTGAAACACACGATCGTCGGCCAAACAAAATTTATAATTCCAAACTCATGATGATTTAAAAATCAGAAATCAAGTATAACAGTTGACTTTTATTGAAAGTGTTGCCTTGGTCAAACTTAAGTCTAATTAGGGTTTTTAAGAAATGAAAATGATAGATTATCAATGAAAGCAATACTAGTATATGAGAGAAGATATTTTAAGGGTTTTGAAAAATATTTGGAGAAGAAAAGTCACAAGTCAAGGTCAAAGCGTTAAATTTGACTAGACTTTGACTTACTATTAAATCATAGAGGAAAAAAGTGAGAAAATATTCTGAAAGTTATATTTTCAGAAACTAGAGAGAAAGAGGAGAATTTTGATATAAAGATTGTGACTTTTTAGAGAAGAATTAGACTTACTATGATTTATTGTAAATCAATAAACAAATAATTGCTTAAATGAAGATCTCGATCAAAATTGTTAAATTGACTTATCAAATAATTTCCAAATCTAGAAAATATGAATAGAAAGCTTACCATCAGAGGATTCTAGAGAAATAAAAATTATCAAATTTCACCTTGTATATTAGGAGTAATAGCCCTCGAAAGTCAACGCCCAAATTCAAATTGATTTTGAATAGCAATTGGTCAAACGAAAAATTGAGGGGTCAAACCTTGATGAAAATTGATGAATCAGATATCCACGGAATGCTGATTGAACAATAAAATAAATAAAACCAAATTCGAACAAATTGGAACTAAGATCAGGGAGAAATCCTTGTTCAAAAATAAGAAAAAATCCAAAATCAAATTTGGGCGAAATGAGGAAATTTCCGATTCATAAACTCTAATTATCTATCTATATCTAATCTAAACTACATAAATTGCAAGGATTACGAAAGAATCACACTACTAACTTGATTGACGCGAAGATTGAGCCTCAAATTGCTTTGATTGCTGAGTATTTATCTGATTCTTTCTTCGTTGTGCTTTCGGTATTCTAGGGGCGATTTCCAAACGTTTTCTCACAATAATTCGTGAATAACTTGCCTCAATCCATGTGGAATTAAGTCTAGAACACAAGAGAATCACGAAGAACTTAAGATCTTCCTACAAAAATGCTTAATTTCTTCATGTTTCAATCAAAAGTTATATTTTCGTAAGAGATAACTTCTATTTATAGAAGAATTCATCACAAAATATCTGGGCCGTTCGATTCACTGAAGAACGCTTGAACGGTCACGATGCTGCCACGTTGCACGCAATAAGTGAGCCATGATCCCACGACGCGGGCCCACTTCCTCCTTGTTTTTTGTCGTCCGATCTTCATTGGAGAGTCAACATGCAACCGCCTATCGCTCCACGATTCGTCGAATACAAAATTAAATCGCAACCGTCGGAGTTTCACTTAAGTAATCTACGGCTCAAAATTACGCACATGCATTTGATCGGGATATGGTGAACCGAAGTCCACGAGATCAACACGCGTCGATTAGCATGATGAGATCCAACTGCCCACGCGCTACCACGTCACCTGAAAACATAAAGAGAGTCATTAGTCCCACACGAAAGAAATGAAGAAGAATTATCAAGTATATAAGGGTAAATGCCCTTATGCATTTGCATCGCCCACTGGGCTTTAGTACACCCCCCCATCCTCTCCTAGGCCCACTATAACCGTGAGCCCAATATACATAGCCCAATCGATCCTTGCGCCACATAGGCGCCCGCATGGGTCCTTGTCAGCTCACGTGGCGTCGCCATGTGTCCACATCATGCCATGTTAACTCCACAAGGGTCTCGCGCATATAAACCCCTTTTTGCATTTTTAGCTTTTAAAAAAATTCTAAAAAATTCCTGAAAAATCAAAATCAAATCCAGAAAAATATTTAAACTTCATAAATTCATAACTTCATTTATAGAACTCTTTTTTACCTCAAATTTTCTCCATTGGATCACAAATTTCTTCTTCTTTAATCCATGCCCCTGAAATATAAATTTTAAGAAGAAAAATTGATAAATTCATAATAATATTAAGTCAACCCTGTAAGGTTCTATTTTTATTCATCCCATCATTCTCTTCTTCTAATATGTTCTTTTAATCATCCACTAAAGTCAAATTAAATCAAGAAAAATGGTTAGTTTCAAGTTATTTGACCTTGCAAAAGATCAAACATCAATTAAACGCCTAATTAACCCTAAATAATGCAAAAATGTGGACTTTAGTAAAATGGCATGCCAATGGAGAAAATTCATAAAACTATGATTTTATGCATCATAATTACATAAAATAAGCATTAATATTAGTTTAATATGATAGTATTTCAAGTTAAATATGCATGTTATCAATTGCTACTCATTCATTTCTCTTATCTCATAATCTCACTCAAACTCACTCATTGCTTACCTCGTGTCGCACTCTCTTCCTCTTCTGATCCCTCTCTCTCTCTCTCCTTATCGCTTCCTATTCAAACTCTTTTGTTAATTCTCAGAGGTGCTCCCTCTCTCCTTCATAATCACCCTTCCTTTCTCTAAAATTTCTCTTGGAACCTTTGTCCTTTTTTTATCTCTCTCTTCCCACTTTCTCTCTTTATCAATTGCTCTTTTGATCTCCTACTCGCTATAGCGTTCACTCTCTCATTTTGCACATTTCTCTATAGCCTTCCTCTTTAGCTTTCTTTATGTTTTTGTTTATCCCTCTCTCCCTTGCTCCTCTCCCTTGTTCTCATCATGTCTCTCCCGATCTCTCTACTACTAGACTTCTCTTCTTTACTCCTCTCTTGCAATATTTCTCTTATTTTCTATGTTTCTTATAGTACTATTTCCACCTCCTTCTTGCTCTCTTGACTTCTTCCTTTCTTCCTAATCAAGAGTTCCTCATTTCTCTCTCCCATTACTTCCTATAGCTTGATCTTAGACCCTTATGTTTGTATGTTTTCTAATTCACTTTTAATAAGTTAAAATTTACTCTTTTTTGTGGTCAATTTGGAAAGTTGACAACTAGACCCTTGTTATTCTTCTCTTCATAACCTCCCCCATTGATACTGTTGGGTTCTGAGGTGTATGAACTTTCTGATTTTTTTATCAAAATATTGAATGCAATGGAATACATTAAATCAGATATTCAAAATATTGAGGCACCAAGAACATATGATCCTATCATCTAGTATGTATGAGAAAACATACTTACAAGGTTACCTTTAAGAAGTTCTTAAAGCCATTCAAGTGTCTACCCTATAGCGATATACTCACAATCTTCGAATGGTTAGATCTCCTCTTCACAACTCTTCACCAAGAGAGAAATAGAAGAAAAGAGATAATTCTCACAAGGCTTGTATAAACACCTTGAGTTGTGGTCATTCTCCCCCTATTTATAGACAATTGGTGTGTAGATTTTTAATAAAAAAACCCTCATAATTATTTCTATATCTACCAACATCCATACACCTTATATGTGTGACCCTCTAGGTTCATATATCTCACTAGTTAATAACTCTATAGAACAAATAACACGTTATTGGTCAACCTTAATCAAGTATTCACGTCAAAAAAAAGATTAATTAATCAAGAATTGATTTAACTCAACTGATCGATTAAGTTGCCAGCCAATTGGGTGCCAAGCTATACCACGTACTCTAGGAGATATGGAGTATGTAAGAATTCCCTTATTGAACCTTTCCATTATCGATTACCATGTATCTATAATCCTTCATCTGTAAAAGACTCATGAATGACTTAGATTATGATCAATTTTCAAACCCTAATCAGTCACTCAAGTTAAAACTAACGCATGTAGGAAGTCATAGGGAACTCCTTTGATATTTCTACTACCTTGGCTAAGGATTTCATCACATCTCATTCATTTAGTCAATCTCCTCAAATATAGAGGGCATATGATCCCATCTTGATCACACAATCATCTTCGTGGACTTCATGTGGTATCCAATACATGATATTTTAGATATCTCATGTCTAGGGATTTGTATGTCATAATCAAAATACGATCATTTATCCACAAGAGGTCTTTGGTGTCTCAAGTCAAATGACCACAGGCACAACCATGACATGAATCAACTTGAATGATAGTTAGATATAAGTATCATTATGGGTTTCATATGGGTCAATTCAGTTAACTATTTCTCCAAAGAACACCCACTATCTATCCTTAGTGTCTCCGCACCGATGGATATAGGATCATCCATACTCATCATATGAGTCGGTTTAGATAGTGCTATTCTTTATGGATAATTCGATGTCCTTCTCGAATATCATATGAATATGAATGTTTAGAACATATGTTTAAAGACTAGTGATCATTGTATTATGATCTCATCATAATTTACTTAGTCATTGCATATGCTTATGGACTTCATTGCAAACATCACCTACAAACGACAATGAATAAATTTAATTTCAATGACCTTAAACAAGAAGTATAGAAGTGTGATTGGCTTATAAGTCACTTAATATCCATCATCAACTTAATTAAAAATTAGGTATATTATCATTAAGGGATTCACATGGATCAATTCAATAACCTTTTTCCTCTTAAAGATCACTCACAATCTAACCTTAGTGTCTCCACATCGATGACTAAAAGACCAATCATACTAATCATATGAGTCACATTTGATAGTGTTTATTCTTTGTGGATAATTCGATTTATTTCTCAAAAATCTCACGAATAGGAATGTTTAGAACATATGTTTAAACACTAGTGATCGTTTTATTATGATCTCGTCATAATTCACTTAGTCATTACATATGCTCATGAACTTCATTACAAACTTCACAAGAATGAAAATAAATAAATTTCACTTCAATGAACATTAACAAGATACTTGGAAGTGTGATTAGCATATAGGTCACATAATATTCAGCAATGCTAGCCACTTGCAAGTTCCATTGTGTTCGCCTCCCTATTGCATAAGCCCTTGCAATCCTGTTGAGTCAGCCCCTTCTATTTTCATGCCTAGGCAGCTCACTCTTGGTTGGCCACTTGTAACACTTGCCATGCCAACCTCATCTACTACCCCACTTTGTGCCCACTGCTTGCATGTCGTTGCAAGGCTACATGCTCTATGCTCTACCAATAATCTCTCTCGCAAGCAACTCATGGGTGCCCCACATCTTGACGTTGAGAGTTAGAAGATATTTTCCATAACACACCTTGCTAGCGCCTCCTTGAACCCATGTTAGCACCTCCATTCATGATGAACTTGATTTTCATGTATTTCTGTCATTTTTTATATTGATTTCATGCCATAAAATTTCTAATTCCTCACGTAATATAGTTCATAAGTAAGGTCGAATGCATAAAGGGCATAGATAATAAGATTAGACATTTAAATAAAATATGAGTGTGTGGAAAGAGGCACGAGCATGATTGGAATGTGTTTAGATGAACGTGAGTTTCTTGTAGAATTAAAAAGGAAATAAAATTTTGAATGATAAAATGAGATAGAAGGAGATGAAATGGAGATGAGATGATGGCAAGGCAAGAAGAATAATCGAAGGTAGAGGTAGATTGATGCACGAAGATGGAGAGAGAAATTTGAGATGAGAGATAATGTCAATGCTACTACATTAAAAAGAAAAGAAAAAGAAAAAAATGTGTACATTATTTATAGAGATTATCACAAGGAAGCGGACAATTCAAATCTCCACAAACCATGTTGTGATGCTCTTGTTAGGCTAGGCGATGCTAGATCCACTCTTATTGTATTCCTCGATTGAGTTCATCTTCATGGAAAGAATGAGCATAAAAAAATGATCTAATTGGGCCCTGTCCTTTTCTCCTCTTTCTTCTAGTAGCCTTATGCTAAGAGAGAGCAAAAAAATGTGAGGAGAGCGAAAATTCAACTCTTTATTCTGGTTCCTAGGGTTTGAGTGTAGACAGATATATAAAAAAGTCCTATCATTTCAATTTTTTCTGCTCAATTCAACCATAAGTTATGGATTAATAGAAGGTGAAAAAATGATTCCACCCAGATAATTTCATCTTAAAAGTCCCTCTAGATCATGAGATATTATGGTTTTAATTTGAAGACATTTTGGTCATTTGATGAAGATCATCCATAGTTTTTTACACATTCTTATTAGACCAAAAAATGGGTATCAACCTTCATAAGTGTAGAGTTTTTTTCTATAAAAATCTGTTTAAAAAATTGAAGGGATTTTTTAATAGAAATCCTCTTCTAAAAATCAAATATAATTGCTAAAAATTTTAAATTTTCTAAACTTAGAAATTTGATATCTCACAAAATTCAACTCCTTTTCCACAAAGTTTTCTTCATTGGAACAAGAATTTGATTCTTTATTTTTTTCATTCACAATTTTCTAAAGTAGTGAAAAGAATTAAGGGTTCATTTAATTAAAAATTTAGTTTAGTCCAACGTCCTTAAAAATAAGGAAGTTGACCAAAATTTGACTTCCCTAATAACTATGGATCATCCTAAAAAGCATAGGATGATTCTTCTATTAAGTTAAAACCTAATAATAATAGGATTGACTTAGTGTTCAACTTGGTGGACAGTTTTTCTTCCTCTCTATTTTCGTCATCTGTATCCATTCTTTCCTACCCTCTTGCCTATTTCTTTATATCCATATGACTCATATAAAATTTGATAATTTGATCACCTAACTCTCAAGGAGTCAAATAGGGTTAGTGTCATAATATAAGCAATGAAAATTTATGATACAAGATAATACATGTTCATATTTTTACACAATTAGCACTAAATAGATGCAGATTGAGTACATGAATGGAATGACGTGATGAATTTAAAGCATTGTGCTATTAAGAATTATGCATCATAATACATTTATAATTATGAAATTGAACATGTCAATGACATATTATCATTTTACCCTTGCAAGCATCTATAGGCACCCTTGTCAGCATCTCCGAGTACCCTTGCTAGCACCTCACGCACACTTACTAGTGCCTCAAGCACACAGAGGCACAAACAAGGGTACCCCTAGAAGCCCTAGTAAGGTGCACTCCTTTAAGAGCACACCTTCGAGCGCCCTTGTTAGTGCCTTCATGTGCCCTCTCTAGAATCTCTACCGCACCTTGTTAGCGCTTTTGTGTGCCCATGTTTGTGCCTTCAAGAATCTCCTCTAGCACTTTTGGGTGCCCATACTCTCTCTAGAAATCTGCTCATGGGTACACTCTAGCATGAGGGAGAGTGTGAGAAGATATTTTCCAGCCTATGATGGCCATCCCATTAAGGACTTCTCCTTCTTCTCTCCTCTAAATAAAAAATTTTAGTTTTAACTTCTCTCTTAATGCAACACACTATCTTTTTAAAAAAAAAAAAGGAAAAGAAAATAAAATAAAATAAAAGGAAAAAATTTGAAAAAAAAATCTAGGCTCTCCTGTCTCTTTTTCTCTCTTTGGCTAATCTCTCTCTTTCTCTCTCCTATTTCTCTCCTCTCTTTTTCTCTCTTATTTCTACTCTCTCTTTTTCTCTCGCAAGCCACACTCTCTCTCTTCCTTTCTCCTACTACTCTCCTCTCTTTCTCTTTCTCTCTTAAGACTCTATCTCCTCTCTCTCCCTTTGCTCTCTCTCACATGTCTATTTTGTCTCTCCTCTCTCTCCATCCACTCCTCTCACTTAGCTCTTTTTTTTTCTCTTTGGCCACTCTCTCTCCCCTCTCTCTCATCTCTTGCTCACCCTCATTTATCTATCCCTTGCCTATCATCCTCTCTCTCCCATTGCTCTCTCTCACTCTCGCACTCTCTCACTTTCACCTCTCTCTCCCCTGCTTGTCCTCCTCTCTCTTCCTATCTCAAGCTCTCCCATTGCTCTCACTCTCTAACTCCTACCTCTCTTCCCCCTACTTGATGTTCTCTCTCTCCCTATTTCAAGATCTCTCTCCCTGTCTCTCCCCTTGACATCGACACACCATTCCTCATTGAATGGGAAGCTAGCAGTATTATAATTCCTCTCTCTCTTTCTCCCTACATGTACCATTCCTTGTTCTAGTAGTCTAGTTTTTCCTTTTCACATAGTATCAAAGCCCTAGGGTTTAACGTGTATGACGCTCAAACCTCTACTTTATGTCATCGTCCTTTCCTCGTCTGGCCACGCCCTCTACTTTGAATTGCCACCCCCTCACCTTGCTCCCTAGGTTGCCACCCTACCCAAGCTGATACCCAGTGATATTCTTGAAACAACGATTTCTTTCTTGTTTGATCTCAGATCGTCGCAATTTCCCTTGCAAGCTTATATGAGGCATTTTTGTTGTGGAGTATAATGAGCTTCTTTCATCCTAGTTTGGCTCTTATGCTGGCAAGTTTCTCCCATAACCTTATTTATTGATCTCTCTCCCAGAGTCATCACTCGGTTATTCTAGATTTATAACACAAAATCTCTCTCTCCCCTCATCCTTATATCAAACTCTCTAACTCGTGAACAAAAGCATGACCTAGTTGTGTCTTGCGCAATGCTAGGCATGTGATAGCCCATGACACGACATGGGTTGCAAGCAATGATTGAAGGTCATAGGGGAAGGGAAATAGAGGAGATAGAGAGAGAGTGAGTGGTAAAGGGAAATGAGAGGACAGAAAGAGAGAGAGAGAGTCAAGTCAAGAGAAAGAAGAGAGAGAGAGAGAGAGAGAGAGAGAGAGAGATCAAGGTAAAGGGAGGGAGAATATAGTTTTAAGATAAAATGTAGCTTTCCAGATGGAGCCTAGCTGCCTACATGTACGGCAGGCATAGAAGACCCGGCACCACCAAGCAGGATGAGACTCAAAAGGGGTAGTGGATTAGGGTTCTCCAATTCTGGTGTCAGTACTGGTTTTTTGTGAGAACCTAAACCTATATCTAACTTCGGTTTAGTGTTAGTGATGGTATTGCTCGGTGTCGGTTCAGTGAAACATGTACTTTTCGGAGATGTACTATTCAAGTTAAACATAAATTTATAATATTGTAACACCACAATCTACATACATCAATATATGTGGTTAACAAAAAAATGACAAGAGATCATCACATCCTATTAACATACAACATATCAAGAATTCAAGATAAAAGTCTAATATATGTAAAATTTAGTCATTAAAAATACTTAAAGCTTTTGATTCTCTAGATAATAAACTATATAATCTAAAACAATAGAGTTTTAGGGAATTATCATTTTACAAGTCTACTTTCTTCAACTTCTCAATCAATTTCATCATCTTGGTGGCATCCTCACGACTCTATAACTTTCAAGGTCATCAAAGCGGATATAATGTTGGGCACTAGCCTCTACTCGTGGAAAAAAATGGTTAGAGGGAGAGATCGATGCACAAATAGACAAAAACACTTTGTGAGCACTGAAATGCGCGGATTTTTTTTAGATCCTCTCTTGTGCCACCACTATAACAAGTCATCACGTAAGAAATCAATATAAGGTTCACAGAAGTAATCCTCTAATTCAACCTTTACTGATTTCTCATCTACTGTTGAACACCTATTTGATTGTCGCTACATAAATTGCATCATTACTTTTGAACGCTTGTGAGTCCTTGAAGCTAAAAGATCATCAATCGGCATAGAACTCAAAGCTTCTACGATACGCACTCATTCAAGCATGTTAAGTAAAGTTTTCATAAAAAACTTGTGCTCACCATAAGGAATATGTTCCAACTTGAATCTAGGGTCTATCAATGTGGCAATAGGAAACATAGGCTTTCTCCTCACCTGCGTTTCATGTTTCAGCAATTTCTCTTTCATCGAAGTGTATGCACATCTTAGTGCCTTTGCTTGGCCAT
This sequence comes from Lemna minuta, assembly GCA_024174645.1. Taxonomy (NCBI): domain Eukaryota; kingdom Viridiplantae; phylum Streptophyta; class Magnoliopsida; order Alismatales; family Araceae; genus Lemna; species Lemna minuta. Next base: position 5,357,580 of record CM044116.1, on the reverse strand, counting down.
TACTCATTTTTGCCCTACTGAAATCTTGGAGAGGATAATCTAGCTCAAAAATTGATGAGTCCCATTGTTCAACTAGAAGTCCAAACAATCTTGATACATTTGGCGATGTAATTAATTTTGACTTAGAAAATACATGAGTTGCCTCACGGAAATCCAAAAGTTCATGTGAAAACATCTTTAAGAGCTCCCATTCTTCATCCTCACTTAAAAATTTTTCTTTATTTATGTTTAGATGGTCATTTCCCATTTACCTTCAACACTTCTCTTTTTTCCCAAGCAGCTTGAATCATGTCATGTGTTGAATTCCACCTAGTTCTGACATCCTCAACAAGAATATTTTTATTTGGCATTTCTAACTCATCACAAAATTCTTATAATAATGAATACTTTTAGGAGAATGAGTAATTGGAATGATAAGTTTTCAAAGTCTATGGAGAATCTCAACAAATAGTTTGATGGCTTCTAGCCCCTCTATATGTTTGTCGGCATCCTCACTATTTGAATATGACTCATTAGTACCAAGTTTTTTTAAGCCACGTTGCACAGCTAGATTAAGAACATGGGCCATACAAGGCGGATGATAGTTCTTGGTGAACCTTGAACGAGAACCCTGCAACAATTTTTCTAAGCTTGCTGCCATAGTACCATTATTACTTGCATTATCAGCAATGATCGTGCACAATTATACAAAACAAGGAAACCAACTATTTATGACAAAAAAGTATGCACAAATTAAAAAAATTCTTACCCTATCTGTCAAATTGTACTCTACGAGAACTTCATGCAACACTTTTGTCATGTGTGCACCTCCATGAGATTCGCGCATCTCTTCGACAGAAAGAACACATTTGTGAAGGTTCCACATGTCATCAATCGAATGAATCGTGATCCCAAGAATTGCCCAATGATTTTTAGTAGTCCAAGTGTCTACCGTGAGTGATACTTTCTCAATTGGTTGAAATAATTGTTGCATTTTGACCTTTTCATCATCAAATTTTGCGGAGCTACCATGTTATAATGTGTTACCACTCGGAAGGGACATATCACATTGTGCAAAACAGGAACAAAAACCTTCAAATTGTGGATTCACAAGGGTCACAAAGGCCGTATCAATGTTGATTATCAAATCAATGCATATTTTCCTTGTAAGCTCCTGAGTCCTTACTAAATATTTACTTTTTGGGGACAAAACTGGTTAGTGGATTTTGAGTACTTGAAGACTTAAGATCCCTATAAATAGAGTGATGAAACTTTGTTAAAGTGTTTCCATAGAGCCCTAGTGCTTCCCGTCTTATCTCCCTTTATCATCAACTCTCTCAAGGATGTACTTTGCTTACAAATGTCGCAACAATAATCACCATTGTCATTCTTTGAACAGTAGACCAAAGCCGGGGAGCCTTTTCAACACTATGAGGAATTCATAGTGCTCAAACTTGTGGAAAAATGCGTCTCTACCTTATTTGAGGCAATCTGCTAACAGAGGATGAATGATGATATCAAACACTTAATGTTATTAAACTAGATAAATATTTGATATATGATCGACGAGAAATTATGTGCAATAATAACTTGCAAAGTTACCTCACCTTGAGATCCCTATAAATAACATGATCGACGAGAATATAAGTTACCTCACCTTGAGGGATATTGATAACATGCAAACTTATACATGAAAATATATTATTATTAATGTAAATTAAGGCATAAAATATTCCATTCTAATGCATGTTATCATATTTTTTTAGTGTTTATCTATCATTTTATGAAAAAGAAGTTATAATCTCAAAATACATTAATTTAGGGTTAATTATGATAAATTAAGAAGAATATTTTAAAAGATTAGATTATCCCCATATTTACTTAAGATTATAATTAGTTTTTAATGCTAAATAATAAGAGAAATCGCTTTATAGACACTCAGGTATTTTTCTTAGTTTTAAATTGTAAGAGAAATGAGTGTATTTTTGAAATAAAAATTTATTCTCTTGTTATATATAAAATTTGAATTTTTAAAAATGATAGATAATTTACATTCTAATCCAATTAAAAAAATTTGGATTAATTTGGAGTTATATTTTAAAAGATACGAATTTTCTAAATTTTAGGGATTTTTTATTTATTTTTATGAATTTAATATAATTTATTTTGAACTAAATTCATTTAAATTATTTATTTTATCGCGTGCTGACATGGTAGATGACTTGGCAGAGTAAAAAATGGCACCACGTGGCGACATGTGAGACCGCCACGTGTCACACAGTGTACATGTGCGCCCGTGTGTGCGCGTGTGCACACGTGTGTATGTGATCAAGGAGAAAGCACAATGTTAAGGATTTTCGCTAATTCCTTATTTACATACTCATTATATACACACGTATTTGTTTTTGATTTTTTCCATGTGGGACTTTGTTTTATTTTAAATGGTGCGCAGTGACGTGACGTTACGAGGAGCGTCTGATTCGCGCTTTTAAAACAGATCGTCGATCTTCACTTAAGTCGGGGGGTACGCGGCGCAATCTCATTCATTGGCGAATCATTTTTAACACAATTTAATCTCAATCGTTGATCTGAGGAGTTATAATGGCTAAGATTAAAACCGACGAAATGCATTTGGAGCATTAGATCACGATCAAAATGTGAGCGTTTCACGCGTTACTTCTTCGCGTGCAACCTGGCAAGATCTCGATAGTCCATCTCCGATCTAATAGACACAACTTAATTGTAACGATTCAAAGCCTGACGTTTTATTAGAGCCATTGATCGAAGGATTAAGTCGCGATCCAACAGTTACCCCTAATTTGCCCTATAAATTGAGATGTTCTTCGACACTGTAAATCATTCTTGGGTTTTTTGAGTAATCGAACTGTCGAGACTCCATAATCCTTGAATCGCTTGCTTCCAATCACTTCTAGATTAATTTTTGTATCCACGGAGTATTTGAAAGTGAGATTTCGTTGAGAGAATAGAGAGAAATTGACTCTTAAATGCCAACAATTATTTTCAAATTTGTGAATGAAAAGGCTTTGATCCGGCAAGGAATTAGATCAATTCAAGCACTATCTTGGGTTAGAAATTATGTTTTTGTCCTAATCTTTCTTCCTATAACATTAGATTTCAATTTTGAATCATAGATTTAGTCAATTTTCAATTTTGGTTTTTTGCAATTCTCGCATTCAAAAATTTCTGTCTACTTCACTTGTTAATTTCTTTTCGAATCTTGATCCAAATTCAACGATTTTTAATTCCGCAGATTCGCCATCGAGTCTTCTTTCTAAACCTATTAATTTTCCTAATTTCTCACCACTTTTTCTCATCCAATTTTATCAAGTTTTAAAGAATATATCAAAAATCCCTTATTTATCCATTGATTCGACTCTTATTTATCCCTATGCTATCTAATTCGTGTTAATTTCATTAAATTGATGAGTTTGGTATTCATTTTGACGCTTATCCACGTGTATCCAATAACCTCGCGGATTCGCTTCGTCAGATATCCATTTGAGGTTGTTGATGCTAAATGATTGCAAACTTAAATTTCTAGAATTTAAATAATCTATGTTAGATAGAAATAAGTAAGATATTTATAAATCAGTTATGCACCTAAAATTTGAAGTCGTTGCACACACATAAATAGAGTACACATGATTTCAAGAGGAGATTCTCCTCAAGATGCATTTAGATCATATTGAAGAAAAAGTGAACAAAAAGTGAAAAAAATGATTGGTCAATGTTTCCAAGAATTGATAATAAGATTAAGTCTTGTTCAAGAAAATTCAGCGCACAAGTATTCAACCAAAAATACCATTTCAAAGAGAATAAACTTTCATATTCAAAATTAGCATTCAAAGGAACTTTTTTCACTAAAAAAATGAGCAGAAATGATAATAGAAATGTCTTTTGGAAGAAAAATATTCTGGGAAAGGAAATGAAGTGATTTTGATGCACTGAAAATACAAATTTATATTGGAAATCAACAATCAATGGAACTGTTCTCATAAAAAAACAGCAAAATGATAATAAAAATGTGTTATGGAGAGATATTTCTTCTAAAAAGAAAGGGAAAATATATGAAATTCAAGAGTGGTGTTGTTCGGGGTGTTGTTTGGGGGAAATTCGGGGTGCTGCTCCGTCTCACCAAGGAACAGTCCGCCTTGCTTGAGAATATATTCAGAGAGCGTAGCACTCTCAACTCCACAAGTAAAGCGAAGGAAAGCCAATTCAATTTTTCAGGTTTGCTTCTCAAGTAGCATTAAAAATTTAAAATTGCAGGTTCAGAAGCAAGAACTCGCTGACTGTCTAGATCTCCATCTGCGGCAGGTGGAAGTCTGGTTCTTGAATAGAAGAGCAAGGTAGGTTCGGTCCAAAAACCGGAAGTAATGAAGTAATGACGAAACTGACGCAGACGGAAATGGACTGCGAGATTTTGAAGAGATATTGTGAGAATCTAAGCGACGCGAATCACCGACTCAAGAAAGAGATTCAAGAGTTGAAGACGATGAAATCAAAATAAATTAGCAGCGGAAGAAATTGGAAGTTCAGAACCAGACCTAATAAATTGAAATCACCCCCAAAGAAATCTTGATACTTTGATACAACTTTAGCTTTAGCGGGAAGCTTTTAATGGGCGTTGTTGACGCGACACGGTGAGACGGTGATTGCTACCCGACGTGGGTAACTGCGTGAGACAGTGAGACGGTGAGAAGCAAGAACTTGCCAACGCGGGTAACTGCGTGAGAGAGAAATTGGAAGTTCTACATCCCCCTTAAATGCCACCCAAGCTATAGAAAACCTTTGTTCAAATATTACTGATAGTTTCAATATTACTGATAATATTAATATTGCATCAATATTACTGGCCCAACGGGCTTAGAAGTATCCTATCACTGGCCCAATAACAAGAATGCTTTCAGTTGCATGACACTTTCTTCTTAGCAGGGTTGCGCGATCATGATCGAGTCGCCGATCTGATCGTCTCTCATCGATCGATCGATGGATCGGCGATCAGCGAAAACTTCAATTTGTGATCGATCGATGAAATCGCGCCTGCTTCTTAGCCACGAAACGAATAATATATGCTGCGGTCCAGGGATCGAGGCCGACGTGGCAAGAACGGGGCCATATTTTCCGCCTTTTTTCTCCATAACGAATTAACGATAAAATCAAAAATTTGTGCTCTTGGACAGTTACGCTCTGTTAGATTGGAAACTGTAGAGAGCTCAATTCCCATGGCGGCGACCACGAGGATCTCATCGCTGAGAGCTCTTTTCCTCGTGCTGGATTTCATTATACTTGCGACAGTTTTGTTCACGCTGATCACGGACGGCCTGCCGTTCCGGAAGGAGCTTCTTACGCCGTAAGTTTTATTTTCCCTCTTTTTCACTGTTTCCAGATCTTCTAGATTTTTTCTCGTAATTCCGAATTCCCGAAGTTTCTCTGTTCAGGATGCGATCTTGAAACGCCTGTATAAATTTTTGATATGTGCAATTCGTGATATCCAGATTTAACGTTGATTTTCTTTTCTAGGTGGATGATTGCGACGTTGATCGATTTCTACATTAACGTAGTACCTATCGCGGTAAGTATCGATCCATTTTCTCCCGAGATGAATATCTTCATTTGTCGCCATAAGTTATGATGAAATTAGTTGAATATCCATCGGTGGTTATGATGCATTTATATTTAAATCACTTCGCGCTCCAAACATCTGCAAACTCTGGCTACGGGTCTGGCATGTCCGTGGAGGTCCTTTTCTCGTGCTATTGAAATCCTCCAAAGTCTGACTCACCTAAGGATGCAAATTTTAAATACACCATATTCAATTGTGACGAAACATTTTTCATCGTCCTTAAACTATGTGATGATTGCCCACACATTTTAATATGCGCTAAGATATCATCTTAAATCTTATCTTCGGCACTTACTGAGATGAACAGGGATCAGTGAGCCGTATTAGGTTCTACTGTTAGTTTTTTTTACCCATGATCATTTTATGGACATCCTGGATCAATCAATGATTCGCTCATTTTCTTCCCAGATTTGGGTTGCCTTCAAGGAATCAAGTTGGATTAGCGCAGGCATATGGATCATTCTATTGATATCCCTTGGCAGGTTTGATATAAGTCCCTTTTATGTATTTTCTATCAATTATCAAATAGTTGGGCGTCCTGTTTACGTTTTCAACTGTACGAGCTGATGAATGGTTAATATAGTTAATTTCAGCATTCACAATTCGTTTTTTGTGAATGTCTTCATTACTTCTTCTGATTATTGTCTTTTTACAGCATTGCTACGTGCACTTATATTCTGCTGAAACTCTTCTCATGTCCCCCTCAAGAATCCTCAAGAGAACCTATTTACAGGTTCTTGCCAAATCAAAATACCAGGTGCGTTGATCACTCTAGTTTAAATTTCAAAATTGACACTGAAACTGCCTAAACTTAATATTTCAAATCAATATGAGTTCATGACTAAGAGCTGGGAGGGTAGGTTCCAAAAAGAGTTTTCTCCGTAGAAGGTTAAGATTCATTCTGTTTCTCGGACACATTCTGTATAGGAAAAAGCTTCATGGCTTAGTTGATCAATCAATCAGTCGATCACTTCCAGGCCTTATGATCGATCAGTAATCAAAGGACATGATTGATTGCATGGGTTATGGTCTGGTAATATACTTTTTAAGTTTTCTATCGAGTCAAGAAGAGACCAAAGGTTGCCTCTGTTGCGGCCACCAATCACGATCATCAATCGCAATCAAGTATGGCAGGATGATCGTGATGATCATGATCATCATTGGATCAACAGGAGCCGAACTGATCCCTGCAGCCTAGCAAACTCTGCATTTGTCACTGTGCCATGCTCTTTGAACTGAAACTTTCTGAATTGTTTTGAAAAATACCCGAGTTTTTTCCGAAATATTTATATCTCAAACTCTGATCAGAAGATAACTGAAATTTTAGAGATTTTATGATTAACGTAATATTTTAATTTGTTTTCCCTTATCCAGGAGTCTGAACCACAAAGAGTTTTCACCAATTGTGATTGGAAGGTTTGTGTTTACACTAATGGGCTGCCTCATGCTGGCTACTCTCATCTATACATGCATCACTGATGGTTCACCTTTCCGCATGGAGTTACTCACCCCGTAAGCTCATGCATGTCAATTAATTCGTCAAACTCTCAGGGTTTTGTTATCTAAGTCAATGCTGCATGAATGCAGCTGGATGACGGTTCTCCTAGTCAACTTCTACATCAATGTCTCGACCATTGCGGTCTGTCCTGCTCATCTTTGACTTTCTGGACAGTGATTTTCAAACAGTGCCTGATAAAATTTCCAACCTTGCAGATGTGGATCTCGCACAAGGAGTCAACATGGACAAGCGCTGCCCTGTGGATTATCTTCACTATCTGCTTTGGAAGGTCAACTCTTCTCTTCCCAGGTCAAACCACCTTAAACCTTGAAGTCTGTTGACCCCCTTGTTTACTTTGTTTCAGCGTTGGCACATGCGCTTTCATGGTCACCCAACTCTTCAAACTCTCCCCGGAAGACCCATTTGACCGCGTCTTCTCAGATACTGAGAAAAAGAAAGTGGGCTCTCCTCCGCTGACTGCTGACCATTGACTTTTCAGAATTTACCTGTTTTTGTCAAAACGGGGGCAGTGTCAGCTGGATAAAAGGTCAACGCAGACATTGAGGATGCCTGGACTTGATGCAAAATCTGGAATCCAGACCTTGCACCGAATAATTTTTTTTGTAAAAAACATGGAACCTGCCAAATAGGGTAATACGTAGTTTACTCAGTCCTTTTATTTTTAGTAGCCCTTTTCGGGATCTTTGCGAGTCAAAATATCTTAAAAAAATATATACACCGATAATTTAAATACTAACCATAGAAATTACAAAGCAGCGCATCGGTCCACTTTCTCGACCTTCAAAGGGAGGAATTTTCCACCAGCCCGCGTATTAAAAACTATTATCCAGAAAGAAGAAAACAGGAAGAACACCGCCGGTCATCTACGTCTTCTTCATGCATCCATGCTGTAAGTACTCATTTACTTTCTCAGCGTCAGCCTTGATCTGAGCAATAGCCTCATCCGCAATGCCTCTAATAACTTTGGGAAGGTACTTCTCCATGTTATCAAACCACTCCTCGAGCGTCATCTTCCCCATATCAAAACCATCCTTTTCCTCTTCCCTTTCCGCATTCTTTTCCTCTTCCCTTTCCGCATCCTTTTGCTCTTCCCTTTCCGCATCCTTCACTTCGCTATTCGCTCTCCCCCGTTTCCCTCTACAACGATCTTCCTCCTCGACCGTTGGATCTTTCTCCCCCTCGATTGATCGCACGATCTCGACGCGGATCGTCGTGCGCTCGCCGATCTTGATCGTGTCGCCGTGCCGGAGCTCGGCCGGGGCTTCCGGCTCGATCGCGACGCCGTTGAGAAAGGTGCCGTTGGAGCTGCCCAGATCGGCGATGCTCCAGCCCCCGCCGCCGTCTCCGGCGATCGAGACGTGGGATTGGGAGATGCTGGGGTCCTTGATAGGGAAGTTGTTTCCGCGGATCACTCTACCGATCGTCACGACGGTGCCCCACTTGAACTCGGCGCTTTCGCCCTTTCGTCGTCCCTTCTCCACCGCCAATTTCAGCATTGGGCCGTCGGAGGATTCCATCGCCGCCGAACTCAAGGGAAACGGAGAGAAGATGAAAACTTGTAGAAGACGCGCCGGGATTTGAGTGTGCTCGGGAAAAATTTGAACCCGATTCTCTCTCTCGACGTAACAGCACCGTGGGCCCGTTTAAAGAGCTTATTAGCAAAATAGGCTATCACTCAAGCCCAGGGAAATCGATGGGATAAATGGAAAACATGAAAAAAAATCGTGAGGAAAAAGGGCTAAATGTCAAGGAAAATCAACCTGCACAAGGAAGATCAATTCGTTTTTTTTTAAAAAAAATACAGCTGATCCTTTCATAGAACACACGAGCATCACTTTCCCATGACTCCTAGAGTCTGATTCAAACATTTGACCAACATCTGCCAACCTTGACTGCAAAAACTACCATGAATTTTGTTCCTCAAGTGGATGAATCATGGATAGAGTTGGAGAATGGATTCTTGAAGAATTTAAACTTCAAGGAGATTCCTTTTGATTCATATGAACATCCAAGTATTGATACAAGAATCACAGGTAACATTCAATAAATGTTGAGGGATAACAAGGAATATATGAACAAGTATTCCAAGCATAGATGGAAACAAGGTGAGGATGCAAAGTGAAGGTAACTTCATGGACTTGTGCCATAAATAAGCCCCTTAAACTCTTTCCAAACTTATTAAGATATTATTTCAAAACTTTATTTTCTACCAAAAATGGTTAGATCATCAAATAATATAAAGGTAATGGATATATGATGTTAAAGCTATTGATTTCACAGAGCAACATTAGGTGAACAATTTTCATGAGAAGTATGACTTTATAAATGAATCAAAACACCCTAAAAATCTCTAAATATTGAAACAAGGATGATGAGATAATGTGAGAGTTATTTTGATCAGTTGAATAATTATATATGTTACTTGAATTCATGTATTTAATGTGATAAATATAGTGTTAAAATTATTTACGCTAAGCACTCGACACCACCCATGGAATGACAATCTTTTGGAATTAACTCTGATAGTGGAGGTAAACAGAAGAGAAGAATTCTAAACATTCATCCCATTTTTATTCATATTTCCATGATTATAGATACTCCAACATACATACGTGTATTCATATCTACTTAGAGACATATCTCTGTATCCATCCATTATAGTTATTGATGGATATTATGTGGCCTATAAGCCCATCACACTTCTACATGTCTCATTTATATTTGTTGAAATAAAATTTATTAATTGTCATTATTATTTGGTGTATGCAATGAAGTCCATGAGTATATGAAATGACTAAGAGAATTATGATAAAACCAACATATAGTGATCACTAGTATTTAAGTATATGTTCTAAATATTCCTATTTGTGGGATATTTGATAAGGACATCAAATTATTTAGAAAAAATAGCACTCTATGATCTAACTCATATGATGAGTATGACTGATCTTATAGCCATCAGTGTCAAGACACAAAAGATACACAATGGGTGCTCTTTGTAAAAGGAGTCCATTGAATTGATCCATATGAATCCCCGAAGGGTATTATATCTGACGAGACGAGACCGCGAGGTCGTCGATTTCACACGGTCTCGTGTCAAAAATAATACCGAACTTACCAATTTGGGGAATTAAGAGAGAATTGAGGGGTATAATGGTAAATACGGGTCGAATCCACAGGGAATTTAGATATTTTCGAGATATCTTTTAGAATTTGGTCAAATTGGACGATGAATTGAGGTGAGAAATTAGGGAAAATGGTGTTTTTGGAAAGAAGACTCAAAGATCTATCCGTGGAATCAAAAATCACTCGATTTGGATTAGTAATCACGGAGAAATCAAAGATGGAAGTGGAGAGAAATTTCGGATCTCGCGAAGAACACACTTGAAATAAAAATGAAATTAAACATAAATTTAAGTCCTAATCCTAAAATTGATGATACACGACGATAGATAAGAGGATAAACTTGTTTTCTAACCCGAGATAACGATCAAATCGATCCAATTGATCGCCGGATCGACGGCTCTTCATTCCGCGAATTCAAACGTGAACATCGGTGTTCAAGAGACAAATTCTCCTCACTCGATCGTCGAAATCTCTCTTATAAACACTCCGTGGACGCGGAATCTTGTCTAGAAGCGATTACAAGAGAGAGATTCAAGAGAGAATGCAAATAGATATGTCAATTAGATCAAAAACTCCCAAGAATGAGTACAAAAGACGAAGAACAAGGCTATTTATAGCCAATTTGGGCGTAACCGTCCGATCGAAACGATCGGACGGTTTTGATGAAACGGTCCACCATGGACCGTTTCGGTCAAGTCGTGGCCGTCCGATCTTGATGGGACGGCCACGGTCATCAAATAAAACGCTTCTTATAAGCGTTTTGATTAATCGCCGTCGGATCACGATCTAACGGGCTGAGATGCGGTCCGCGTGGATGCATCTCGGCCGTTATAACTCCTGGGAATTGACGCACGTGCGTCTGATCTTGATCCGTGGACCGCAGGCGCACGCGATCGGCGCGCGTGATGCCGCCACGTGGCTCAAATCCAGCCGTTATAACTCGTTGATATGCGCACGTGTTTGATCAGATCGGATGTTCAGTGGTCCACTTAATCGCTGCGCTCCGATCTCGATCCGGCGCTCCACGATCGTCCATGTCACCTGCGTAAAATAGATAAGGTGTGGGTTAGTCCCACACGGAAGATAATGATGACACCGTCGGGTTTAAATAGCCCGACGGTTATTAAGGGTATGACCCTCCCTTATAAGGGGAGGACAAAAACCCCTTTTTATATATGATAAAAATAAAAAAATATATGATAAATATATACGCGCCACGTGGCGCGCTGCGTGGGTCCGCGTGGCGCTGCCACGTGGCCTTGCGTGCCACGTCGCATCCACGCGGGCCCCGCGGCCCCATTTTTATTTATATTTTTTTATTATTAAAAAAATCGAAAAATTTAAATCAGAAAAAAATTAGGAAAAAAATCCAGAAAAAATCCCTAAAATTGTAAAAAAATCATATCTTTTTAAAAATACAACTCCAAATTAATCCAAATTTCTTTTCATTGGATCTGGAATTTAATTATCTATCATTCTAAAAAAATTCAAAATATTTAAATAACAAGAGATTTAATTTATATTTCAAAAAAATACATTCATTTTTTTAAAAAGATTTTTAACTTTAGAAAAATTAAATGAATGTTCATGATTTCTCTTATTATTTAACTTTAAAAACCATTCATAATCTCAATTAAAGATGGGTTATCAAATTATTTATCCTTAATTCATCATAATTAACCCTAATTTAGTATATTTTGAGATTATGACATAAATATGCATAGAATGATAAAAATGCACTCAAAGTATGATAACATGCACATAAATGTAATGTTTTATGCCTTAAATTGCATGAATAATTATGTTTTATCATGTTAAGATTGCATGTTATCAATATCGAACAGTCAATTAGGTTGATTCATGTCACGATTATTTATGTGGTCCTTTGACTTGAGACACCAAAGTAATATTGTGGATAGATAACTGTGTTTTGATTACAACTTATGAATCCCTAGCCATGGGATTTCTAAAAATATCATATATTAGATACAAAATTATGTCCTTGGAGGTAATTGTATGGTCAAGATGGGATCTTCTACCCTCAATATTTGATGAGATTGACTCGAGGAATGAGACGTAATAAAATCCTTGGCTAAGGTTATGAAAATATCATAGGAGTTCCTCATGGTTTCCTCCATGCATCAATACTAACTTGAGTAATCAATTAGGATTTGAAAATTGACCATACCTTAAGTTATTCTTGAGTCTTGTACGGATGAAGGATTATACATACATGGTAACCAATGAAAGTGAGGTTCTATATGAGAGTTCTTATATATTTTTTATCTCCTAGAGATATGATATATCTTGGCACCAAACTAGTTGGCAACTCAACCTACTGATTAGGTTAAATCTATAATTGATTAATTAATATATATGTTGATTTAGATAATTAATAAGGTTGACCAATAAAGTGTTATTGGTTCTATATATCTTCAAGAACTCTTTTAAGGGAACCCTATATGTTTTCTCATATATACTAGATGATAGTATCATCAATTCTTGGTGCCCTAGTATTTTTAATATCCCATTCGATGTGTTCCATTGCATTTGGTGTTTTGATCAAAATTTTGGAAGGCTTATTGACCTCAGATCCCAAAATTTAGTTATAGACATATATTATGTAAACATGGACAAGAGAATTATAAGAGTGGTTACAACATATATTAGGCTTACACAATTGGGCATGTATCTCATCCAAATTTCAGTCATATATGAGAATTTAAAATTAATTTTTTTCCTAACTCATAAATTTAAACATAGACTATATGATAAATCCCCATGTACATTAAGTAATTTGTGCAAAGAGAAAACTTAAGCTCCATAATGCAAAGGTTTGGGGTTGATAGAGCTAAGGGTTTAGATGTTCCTGTGCAATCGGGCAAATTGATTGAATTGATCGAACTTGGAACCTCACAATCATATTGTGTTTTTTGAACATAAATACTTATAAACCCATTGTTCACTTCATTTTGGGTTATGTTTTTAAGATCTTGATTATGAATTATTTTTGTAAACTTAGAGGCAATTGTGCCCATGTAAAATTGTGAGAAGGGGGAATGAGGGAAAATGAGCTTTGAGCTCTTCTAGGGGGATTAATCGCTATATATAATGACACTAGTGGCTCTACTAGAGTGAGCACAATAAGGAGCAAGATATTGAATCATCAAAATACCAAGATAAAAAGAATACACACATCTCTTCAAAAAAATGTTTTTTATTCTAAACAAATAGCAGTCAAACTGAGCAAGAGTCAAATCAATAAGGAATGTAGGTTTTGAGACAACAAAATTATTTTGAAGAATTATAGATAGCTAAGAATAATTAAATTCACGAATTAGAATATTTTATGAAAGAGATAATATAATAAGAAATAAAGATACCTTGGAACTAGATAAGAAAACATTAGAATAGATAACAAAAGAGATATGATTGTTGAGGAGTAATGTTTGAATTAGACAGTGTATTAGGTATTTATTATCTTTTTTATATGAGCTTAAATTCATTTGTAATAAGATCTGACTTGTATTCAATAGGGTATTATGGCTACAAATAGTGGGGAGGGTAATATATCCCCATTGAATAAGATTCACCTAGGGTTTGCCTTGTATGGTATTCAAGATTGTGAGCAAGAAGTCATTGTATTTGAGCCTTTTTGCAAGAAGTTTGGCTTTAATCCTCTAGAAGGAATTTTTTTATCGAAGAGTCTCAAAAGCGTCTCTCAAATCATGATAATAATAATGAATGTGATTATGAGTCCTTTATCAAGGAGATTCAAAATATGAATTGATTAAATACTAGTCTAATATTCATTAGTAGATGTCTCGAACTGTGATCATAGTGGTGGTAGTACTCAGGAGTTCCTCCAAGATCATTGAATTAAGGGAAGTGCAAGTAGGAGAAGTAGAGTGGATGGTGGAGCTTATTGGGATCTAAAGCTTGATAAGCCCTCAAAATCTCAATCAAAAGATCAATGTAACGCAAGACATTGAATCAAACAGTCAAAATATCAAGACACCAAGAATCGATGATCCAATCATCTAACATAGATCAAACTCTATCCTTATATGGTTCATCGAAAGAGATATTAAAGTTGTTCAAGTGTCTAGCCTCTTGAAATCCGCACAATTGCTGCACGATAATATATCCTATTCAACATTCTTCACTTAGAGAGAAAGAGAAAAAAGAGAGAATTTCTCATAGGTTTTGTATGAGAACTCTTAGGTGTTGTCATTCTCTCTTATTTATAGACATTGGGTATGTGAAATTCTTATAAAAACCTCAAAATTATGTTTATATCCACCAACATCTATTAGCCTCATATATGTGACCCTTTAGGTCTAAATATCTCACTAGTTAATAACTCCATAGACTAAATAATACTTATTGGTTAAACTCATGTATTGTCTATATCGACATATAGATTAACTTATCAAAGATTGATTTAACCTAATGGACAAATTGAGTAACCTTGGTGTCATATTCCAAGTTACACCACATATTTTAAGAGATATAGAGTGTATGTGAACTTGCTTTTGGAGCGATATCATCATTGATTAATATTTACATATAATCCTTCATCCGTGAAAGACTCATAAATGACTTGGGATATAGTCAACTGTCAAACTCTAATTGGTCACTCAAGCTAGTACTGATTCATGGAAGAAATTTTAAAGAACTCTTCATCTAATATTTTTGCTACCTTGGCCAAAGATTTACCTATATCTCATTACTTAAATCAATCTCTTCTAATATTGAGGGCAAACGATCTCATCTTGCCCAAACAATCACCTTTAAGGACTTCATTGTTGGGATCTGAAGTCAACAAGCCTTTTAAAAATTTGATCAAACTATTAAATGTAATAGAATACATTGAATTAGACATTCAAAACACCAAGGCACCAGGAATCGATGATCTTATCATTCAGAATGTATGAGAAAAAATACTTATAGAGTTCCCTTGAAGGAGTTATTGAAGTTTTTTAAGTGTTCAACCTCTTGTGATATCTACACGATCACTGGATGGTTGGATCTTTTCTTCTAAGAGAGACAGAGACGACATGAAAGAATACCTATAAGGCTCGCATGGGTTCCTTGAGTTGTAGTTGTTTTTCCCTTATTTATAGATATTAGGTATGCTTACTTTTCACAAAAACCCTCATAATTATATATATCTACTAACGTACGTAGACTTGATGTGTGTGACTTTCTAAGTTCGTATATTTCATTATTTAAAAACTCTATAGACCCAATAACACCTTATTGGTCAGCCTTGTTAATTATCAATATCAACATATAGATTAATAAAGAATAGATTTAACCAAATCGATTAAACAAGTTGGTAGCTGATAACATGCATATTTAAATTAAATTCTTATCTTATTTAACTAATATTCATGCTTATTTTATGTAATTATGATGCATGTTATCATAGTTTTATGAATTTTCTCCATTGGTATGCCATTTTACTAAAGTCCATATTTATGTATTATTTAGGGTTAATTATGTTTTATATTGATGTTTGACCTTTTGAAGGTTAAATGATTAGAAATTAACCTCTTTCCTTGAGTTATTTTGACTTTAGTAGATGATTAAAAGAATTAATTTTAAGAAGAGAATGATGGGATGATATAAAATAGAATTCTTAGGCATTTATTTAATATTATGATGAATTTATCTTATTTTCTTGTTTGAATTTATATTTTAGATATTAAATATAAAGAAATTTGTGATCCAATAGAGAAAATTTGAGTCAAAAAGGAGTTATATAAAGGAAGATATGAATTTTCTGAATTTTTAGGGAATTTTTTTGGATTTTATTTTGATTTTTTAGGTATTTTTTGGATTTCTTTCCTTATTAAAAAATGCAAAAAGAGTTTCTTTTATCGCATGGGACCCGAGGAGCTAACGTGGTACGACACGCACACGTGGCGGAGTCACTCGAGGCCATGCGGACACACGTGGACGACTACATGACACGAGGAGGCTTCATGCTAGCAGATGATGAGCCCACGAGTTAGTGGGCCCAGGTAAGAGTATTGGGGCGTACTTGGCCCATATGGGCGACGCACCCCTTAAAGGGGGTTCCACCTTATATACCCACGAAACTCCAGTATTTATCTCCATGTGGGACTATGTTCCACACGCTTCTTTGTAGGTGATGCGGCGGCTCGAGAGGCGTCCGATTAAATCGCCTTGATCGAAGGGCATTGATCGCATGAACTTGAGTCCATCGGATCAACATCAACTCACGTGACTAAAATGTAGAACATCGATCGCTTAAGTGAGATCTTCCGGTTGTGATTAAATCGCGTCTTTGGCGACTCATGGAGCGACACGTGGCTTCATGTGCATTCTTCGATGAAGATCAGACAGCGATAATTGCGGGATAATGGCCCATCAAAATCGTACAATCTCAGCTCGTCCAAAATCTCTTCACCGAATCAGATAGCCCGCATTTTTCGCATAAAATTTCCTATAAAATGATTTTCTTCTCCTCGTAAACATAACTTTTCGATTGAATCGTGAAGCCAATTAAGAAATTTTTAAGAAAAATCTTAAGTTCTTCATGATCCCCCATGTTCTAGACTCAATTGCGATCATATTAAGGCAGGATTAATCATGAATCATTGCAAGAATTGATCGGAATCTCCCTTGAACACCGAACGCACTGACGGAACGAATCGATGCGGTTGTTAATTGCACACTGATTCGTGTCAACAATAAAACAAAATTTACTAATTTAATGATTTAATTACGAATTGAGGGGTATAATGATAAATAAGGGTCAAATCCACGGAGAAATAAGGGATTTTTGAGAGATCTTTTGGAATTTGATCAAATCGGATGATGAATTGATGTGAGAAATTAGGGAAAATAGTAGATTTAGAAAGATAACTCAAAGAAAAATCCACGGAATTAAGAATCACTCGATTTGGATTAGTATTCGCGGAGAAATCAAAGAGCGAAGTGGAGAGAAAATTTCTAAAAATTAAATCACAAAATTATCGAAATTAAAGATGAAATTAAACTAAATTATGATCCTAAATTACAAATTGATGATACATGATGAGAGATTAGAGGGAAAACACGTATTCTAACCCGAGATAGTGATCGAAATGATCCAATTAATCGCCGGATTCAAGGCTTTTCATTCCGCGATTTCAAAAACGATCGTCGGTGTTCAAGAGACAAATTCTCCTTAATCGATCGACAAAATCTCACTTTTAATCACTCCGTGGATGTAGAAATGGGTCTAAAAGCGATTAGAACTGAGAGATTTGAGGATAGATCTATAGATAGATCAATTGAGCGAAATCATCCAAGAATGTATTACAAATTCGAAGAACATCTTAATTTATAGGCAATTTGGGTGTAACCGTTGGATGAAAAGTTTCATCTTCAATCAACGACTCTGATTGATCGCATTAATGCGAATCGTTACGGTTAAGTTCGGTCCGTTGGATCGCAGATAGAGCACTCAGATGGTATCACGTGATCGTGTGAAGTTGAATCGTCGCATAACGCCTGTCGTTCGATCTTCTTTGGACGTCTGTTGGATGCGTTAAATCTCAGCTGTTATAACTCATTTGATAAACGACTGAGATTTAAACGTTTTGAAATACAAATCTTCATCCAAACAGAAAGCGCCGCGTACCCCCTTCACTTAATTGACGATCGACGGTTTAAATTTAATGCTCGATCGGACGATCCACGTGCTGCCACGTCATTGATTGCGATTGATTGGATGCTCCAGATTGCGCCACGTCATCTGCGCACTTATAATAAATCAAAAAATCAATTTTAAATTAGAAAAATCGATTTTTAATTCCAGAAAATCCTTACAAATTCATTAAAAATTCAGAAAAATTCAGAAAAATTCTAGAAAAATCCCTAAAAATTAAATAATTCATAACTTTCAAAATACAACTCCAAATTGATCTAAATTTTTTTCATTGGATCAGAAATTTAATTGTCTATCATTATAAAAATTCAAAATATTTAAACAACAAGAGGATTAATTTTCATTTCAAAAATACACTCATTTCTTCTTGACAAACAAAACTTTAAAAAATAAATGAGTTTATATAAACATTTTCTCTTATTATTTAACATTAAAACTTAATTATAATATCAAATTTAGATGGGAATAATCTATTCTAAATTATTCTTAATTATGCATAATTATCCCTAAAATAGTGCATTTTGAGATTATAACTTGAAATTGCATGAAATGATAGAAATGCAATCAAAGTATGATAACATGCATCAGAATGGAATGTTTTATGTATCAATTTGCATTAATAATCATATAATTGCATGTATAAATTGTGTGTTATCAGTGAACATTGATATCAAGTGGAGTCATGGAGTCTCCTAATGGAGTCATAAGACCATTGGATTCCTTTTTATATGATAGATCAATGTACTTGATTGGCCTCATGAACATGCATGAGCTTGGGAGGAGGAGATTGGCCTTTAGCTCTTATTGGGAGTTAAACTACTATTTCTATTATTTTTTTATTTTTTTTCATATACTACGATATTTTTAAATTTTTTAAAAAAATTATATACCATGAATGAGATGGAAAAAAGCAAAAGATATAAAGCAAACAAGAATTAGATAATTTAGAATTTCTCGAGGTACTTGATGTGATCTTAGAATCCCATTTTTCAAAAATCACTTTAGATGCATTAATTTTTTATTAATGACTTTTAATGGATGATGGTTTTATTTATTCAGAAAAGGAAACATTTTTTTGGGTAGAGATTTACAAAATTTTTGTGACATCATCAAAAAGAATTTCTTTGGAACACAATTTTTTTGAAAAAATTAAAAACTGAATCATTTTTAGTTGAGGAACTTGGTCATAAAATATTTTACTATCATTGAAGAATTTGGGAAAGAAAGGAATAATGGTAATATAGGATGATATTGAATCCTATCATAGTATTATGCCTAGACGATATACAAAAGGATTCATTTTGTGTCATGACAAGAGCTTTAATAGGGGGAAGAAAGGGATATAGATGAACTCTAAGTAAAGAACACCATGATATAACTCACTTTGTTATCAAAATGGAAATCATTTGTGCACAAGAATTTATATGAATTTTGATTTATTATTAATGGGATCTATGGGAGGGATTGAGCTCTAAGAGGTCTCAACTCGAATTTGAGTCAAGACTATCTTGAAGCAACATATACTTGACTCAATTTTACATACTCTGATTAGTTTTCTTTTGATTCAAAAATTTTTATCCAATTTGAGGTAGAGGCATGTCTAACTTAGTATTGGTTTTTGTAATAGGGTTTCTAGTGCTCATTGACGTTGTAGGTGAACTTATTGACTTTATATTGATCAGGTTGTAAATCTTCCTAAAGCCCCACTATCTTCAAATTTCTTAAATTGACGGAGATAAAAAGGACAAGGAATAGATAAGAGTAATTAGATAAATTCATTTTATTTTAACATAAATTAGGGTTTGAATCCATAACACAAGATTTTGATTTTATAGGTTACTTATTTCACTCAACTCAAAGATTGAAAATCCAATTTGATCAAGATTCTCTCTTTTCCCACCGTGAAAATTTTGAATATGTCCTACTCATCACAATTATTTCATCGTTGAAATGAATTAATATACTATGTAGAATTCTATTAGAATATTCCATGTAACCGACCTAAATCAATTAATATATGTTTATTTTTTAGAAATTCAATGGCATAAGAATAATTCATGATTCTCATCTAGGGTTCCATTTCTTTTTACCTTTTTCTTTCATTCATTTTTTCTCAAAAGACTGCCTATATTATCATCGAAAAAAACATCTCATGATCAATTTTTTTAACACATTGTCTTATTGAAGGATATTCATGTGTTTGACCTGTCTAAATAATCTAGGAAGATGCCATTTTCACCTCCTTGTCTCATTGTTTTTGAGTTTGATAGCATGCATTTAAAATTACTTATATCTCCCAATTATTCCCATTAAATACATGAATAATATCATTTTATTGTTTTTTTAGGATCATATTTGTATATTTTTATTCATGTCAATTCATTTTCACCTAAGTTCTCATTTTGAATTATTTTAATGTTAATTTTCAATTAAATGCATGTGACCTGGTCAAAAGGGTCAAAAACTTTGAATCTAACTATTTTATGAAGTTTAATGGTTGCAGTGCTTAGATCAATAGAAGGAAACCAAAGGAGACACAAAAAAATAAGGAGAATTCATAATTGGCATATTAAGTTTGAATTTTAAATCAAACTAATTCAATTTTCTCTTTCTGTCAATTTTTTTATTTTGACTTTAAAAAAATGGCATGATATTTTAGGATATTAAATTTACAAAAATAATGATGAAACTTTCATTGAAAAGGGCCTTCAAAGATATGATTTTTCAGTTTTTCCTATTTTCCAAAGTCTTACTGAATTTCTTGTGATTTCTTTGAGGCTTAAAATTTGCAAATAGAGCCCACATGGAATGACTTACATGGCGGAACTGATGTGGTTGTACATGAACAAATGGCATTATGCAGTAATGATGAAGGGCGCCATGCGGTGCTCAAGTGACGCTTGCATGATGCACGATGAATGGGGAATATTAGTTTTGATATATTATATTTATAGACCAATGGCATGAGACCCTCAAATTCATTAATATAGACAAAAATTTCCATAATATACTCCATGTGGGACAAAAGTTGTAGTTTTATTTTCTCTAGGTGACATGCCCATATTAGAAGCATCAAATCTAGCAATTTAGTGCTAGTCCTCAATCTTCACTTAAAGGCCATGGCCCAATGGATTTGCCAAAAAAAGATATGAATCATGACACGTAGCGGCATCCCAAGTATATATGGGTGCTCTTTGGAGAAAGAGGTCACTGAATTATTTGTATGTATCTCTAAATGGTATCATACCTGATGGATATTATGTGGCCTATAAGCCAATCACAGTTTCATGTATCTTGTTTATGTTCATTGAAATGAAATTTATTCATTGTCATTCTTGTATGATGTTTGCAATGAAGTCCATGAGCATGTGCAATGACTAAGTGAATTATGATGAGATCATAATGTAGTGATCACTAGTCTTTAAACATATGTTCTAAACATTCCTATTCGTGGGATATTCGAGAAGGACATCGAATTATCTGGAAAGAATAGCACTATCTAATCCATCTCATATGATGAGTATGGCCGATCCTATAGCCATCGGTGTGGAGACACTAAGGATAGATAGTGGGTGCTCTTTGGAGAAAGAGTTCACTGAATTGATCCGTATGAATCCCTAAATGGTATTATACCTAACTGTCAATTAGGTTGATCCATGTGATGATTGTGTATGTGGTCCTTTGACTTGAGACACCAAAGACATCTTGTGGATGGATGATCGTGGTTTGATTATGACTTACGAATCCCTAGTCATGGGATATCTAAAACGTCATATACTGGATACAACATGAAGTTCACGAAGATGATTGTGTGGTCAAGATGGGATCATCCACCCTCGATATTTGAGGAGATTGACTCAAAGGAATGAGATGCGATGAAATCCTTGGCCAAGGTAATAGAAATATCGAAGAAGGAGTTCTCGATGATTTCTACACGCATCATTACTAACTTGAGTGACCGATTAGGGTTTTTACAGTTGACCATACCCTAAGTCATTCATGAGTCTAATGTGGATGAAGGATTATATATACATGGTAATCAATGATGGGAAGGTTCCATAAGTGAGTTATTATATACTCCATATCTCCTAGAGTACGTGGTGTAGCTTGGCACCCAACGGGCTTGCAACTCAACCTATCGATTGGGTTAAATCGATCCTTGATTAATTAATCTATATGTGGATATGGATAATTAATTATGGTTGACCAATAAGGTGTTATTTGGTTTATAGAGTTATTTGTTAGATCTAATCTCATTAAGTGGACATAGTTATGTATTATTGTGGACTAGCTATCATTATAATCCCATTAAGTGATTCAATTATGTTTAATCTAGGAATTACGACATTCATTTATGTGTGTGGAGGTTAATTATGTGTAGAGGCAGTAAATCAGTCATTAGTCAATAATGGGCTGTCTAATGACTGATTAGAGGCTTAAGCTTTCCTCTATCCCTATAAATAGGAGGCCATAGTCCACTTGGATAACCTGATGCTCATAACCCTCAAGAGAGAATCCCATTTCCTCTAGAGATCAGGAGGTTACATCAGGGATATTCAAGAAGACTATTCTCCGATTCAGTAATCTACTCCGATGAAGATTAATCCAGTTAATCCAGGTATGTGTTTAATTCTGGTTTATCAATCTGATTATTCTGATGAATCATGATGCATATTCTAGTTTCCAACATTATTAACTAGTGAGATATATAGACCTAGAGGGTCACACACATAAGGTTTATGGATGTTGGTGGATATAGACATAATCATGAGGGTTTTTATGAAAAAACCTCATTCCAAATGTCTATAAATAGGGGGAGAACGACCACAACTGAAGGTGCCCATGCAAGCCTTGTGGGAATTCTCTCCTTTCTTCTCTTTCTCTCTTGGTGAAGAGCTTTGAAGAGGAGATCCAACCGTCCGGATACCGTGTGGATACCGCTAGAGGCTAGACACTTGAATAGCTTCAAGAACTCCTTCAAGAAATCCCTGTAAGTATGTTTTCTCATACATACTAGATGATAGGATCATCTGTTCTTGGTGGCTCGATATTTTGAATGTCCGATTCAATGTTTTTTCCGCTGCATTTGATGTTTTGATCAAAATTTCGGAAAGTTATCGACCTCAGATCCCTTCAATACCTTACTGTCAATCAGGTTTATTCATGTCATAATTTTGTGCGTGGTCCTTTGACTTATGGCACTAAAGATATCTAGTAGATGGATGATTGTGTCTTAATTATGACTTATCAATCCCTTGTCGTGGAATCTCCAAAATATCATTTATTAGATACAATATGAAGTCCTAAAAAATGATTGTATGATTAAGATTGGATCATCCACATTTAATATTATAGGAGATTGACTCAAGGAGTAAGATGTAATAAGATCCTTGTCCAAGGTAATGGAAATATCTGAGGAGTTCTCGATAATTTTCTCTACGCATCAATACTAACTTAAGAGATTGGTTTGATATTTGAACTTATCTTAAGTCTTTCATGAGTCTCACATGAATGAAAGATTATAAATACACACTAACTGATGGCGATAAGGTTCCATAAGAGAGTTCTTATATACTTCATATATCATAAGGCATGTAGTATATCTTAGCACTCAACATGCTAGTAGCTTGACCCATCGACTGGATAAAATCAATCCTTCATTTATTAATCTACATATTGATTTAGATAATTAATAAGGTTGACAAATAAGGTATTACTAGTCTATAGAGTTATGAACTAGCAAGATATATGGACCTAAAGGGTTAGACATTTACCGTCTATGTACTTTAATAATTATAGACATACTTGTGATAGTTTTTGTGAAAATTTACGCACCCAATGTATATAAATAGGGTAGAATTATAACAATTCGAGGTACTCATACAAGCCTTGTGAGAGTTTTCTCCTTGAAAGAGAAGTCTCCTAGTGGAGAGCATTGAAGAAGAGATCTAATAGTCCAGCATCGTGTGGATACTGCTAGAGGCTAGACAGTTGAACAACTTCGAGAACTCCTTCGTGTAAACCCTGGTTTTATCATACATACCAGATGATACGATCATCGATGCTTGGTACCTTGGTGTTTAGAATATCCAATTCAATGTATTCCGTTGTGTTCAATATTTTGATCAAAAATTTGTAAAAAGGCTTATCAATCTCGAATCCCAAAAGCAATCACATTCTCTAATCATCACTTAACATGATTAGACAACTGCAACACTTTCAGCCATTAAACCTTTTTAAACATCTCTCTCTCCTCTGAAAAAAGTCATTATTGGGAAAAATCAAAAAAATTCTGCCTTGATGATGCCTTCCCTGAAATCTCTTGATTTGAATGGATTCTAGATGATTTTCTACTTATATTGAGTTTTAAATATCATGATTAGGAGATTGATTGAGTAATGATTTGCTCTTTGACAACAAGACCTTACCAAGAGCCTCTAATTTAGGTTTTCTTGTATTCAAAGAGCAATTAGAGCAATTTCTTGGTAATTCTAGGTTGCTTTGGTGTAGTTTTCTCTAAATTAACACCCAATAACTTTAAATTTATGATATACAAATTAGATTAATTAACATTAAATTGTCTTCCCATTTTCTTTGTTTTCATATGTGATTTTCTTTCTCTAACTCCTTTCTTAGATTCTTCCTTTGTTCTAAATTTAAATTGCATGAAATTTCATTCATTGGAAAAATTTGCACCTATACTTTATAAACATATTTTTTCCCTTAAATTTATAACCCATTTCATCTTCCAATTCTAAGACCTCTAAAAGTTAACCTTAATTCTTTGTGGATTTTGAGTCATGTTCACTAATTTTTCTAAAACTAGCTATAAATTTCCTGCTTTTGCACTTTTCTTTGACCCTTGATTGCAAGTTATCAACAACTACACAATCTTGGTTCCTCAGAGTCCTCCTTCTCATTGATTGACACTTTAACAGTGTCATAAGCAAGATTTGGGAAAAACTATGTTGAGCATGACTCCTTTGTCTATTTGCAAGATGATTTCTTCATGATGTGTCAAACTAAAGCCCAATTTTTCTAGATAAAAAGGAATAGAAAATGAAAGGAATTAATGATCAATGAAGGTCGATCAAAGATTTGAGCTATCCTCTTTTTTGCTTTCAATAAAAGAAGAACAGAAATGAACATAAAATTCAATTTTTCTTTGATTGTTTACATGGTTTTGGATTCCAAAGAAGTTGGCAACTCAAAATGAGCTCTTTCGTTTAATACTTAATTTTTTTTAATAAAAGCTGAATTGCATAGCGCCACTCATAAGAGCCTTGGTTTTATGCACGTGCTTTATAGATTGGATATTCAGGTCCCTCAATTTCACCTGGCTGGATCCACGAGTGGATTGGCTCGAATCCTGCGAGGTGATCTTCGTTTATATTTGCTTTCTGTGAGGTGAGAGTGAACAATCGAGTCTTTTCCTAAGATTTCGAAATGGTAATCTTCAAGACTGACAAGGACCACCGCCACCTGCGTCCCTCTTGTGAATGGCAGAGAGAGAGAGAGATCTAATAAATGCTGAATTTAAAATTCAAAAGATCACAGCTCTGCATCTTCAGTAATGGTCGTCTCTTTGGCACGCCAAGGGACGTTTTCGGAGCTAATGGAACCTTTTCACCAGCTTGCTTTGCCCACTTGGCGGCCGAGATCACGCTGGCTTACGCCAGTCATATGCAGGCGCTAATGAATTCGACCGCGTAGGTGGTGGCCTGCTCTCTCTCTCTCTCTCTCTCTCTTTCTCCGAATTCAGGTCTCGGTATCTCTCTTTCCATGTGTATTTCTGTATGTTCACGCATCTCTTCCTTAACTGCATGCAAGTTCCCTTTTGCATAAGTAGCAGTACATGTCTTTTGTCGCGTGGAGCTGAGAGAGACATACACACCCAGAGAGAGAGACAGAGAGAGAGAGAGAGAGAGATCAGCGTTGCAAATAATGCAAGACGATGATATAACAATAAAGGCGGCCGTTATAACCCCAAAAAAGAAACGGAAAACCCATCTCTTCTGTGGCGGCAGAAGATCCATCTTGCTGAACAGAGAGGTGGGCAAAAAAAGGGGAGAGTAAACTGATCGTCATCATCATCATCATCATCATTGTCATCACCATCATCTTTTTCAGGATCATCTTCATCAGAGTTGCTGCCATCATCATCATCGTCATCAATGATCATGGGGGTCCTGTCGTAGTTCTTTCCTCATCGCAGAACCATCCTTGGCCCTGTGTACTTCGCTCCGACGACGCTGAACTCTTCCGGTTTCTCAGTCTCTTCCAGCCATTCAAGACCCTCGTTTTCTGGGGAGCATTCCGATACGTCTGCAGCAATCCGAAACTCCAGTCAGAAGATGATCATCATACGTATGTTGAGAATGAAGGGAAAAAACTAAGAAAAAGATGATAAAGAGTAGCGTGAACATGGTGAAGAAGATAGATAAGAAGCATAGGATGAAGATGATGATAATGATGACGACGATGATCGTGAAGGAACATACGGATCAAAAACACAAAATGGTGATGATGGCGGTGATCATGATATGACGAAGAAAAAGATAAGAAGAAGTTCATGATCATGATGAAGAACTTCGAAGAAGAAACGGATGACGATGGTGATCTTGCCATGGTCTGAAGTGCCATGAGGAAAAAGAAACAGTAAAATAATGATGATGAGAATGATGGAGAAGATGGTACCAGAGAAACGAGAGAAAGGATAGGCGGAGTAGTATGTGCAATGTCTATCTTCTTCATCATCATAGGGAGGGCCGAGGACATCAAGAACGGCGCATGCTGTGACAGCAGTAAAGCGGTGCAGGTTCCCGCTGTTTGTCGGATATAAAATCGACGTCTCACATGGCGCAGTGAAAGTCGCGTCAGCGTGCACCTTCGCTAGCCGCACTCTGATGGCGCTCCAACTGCGTAGTTAGGGAGAGACGACGGAGAAAAATTGAGAGAGAGATGATGAAGTAGGCGTCAAGAAGGATCTGTACCAATGAAAAGAGAGGAGCGATAAGTAGATAGAGGGAAAGGGACATAGAGAGATGTATAGAACCTTAGAGAGAGAGAGTGGGTGTTATGAAAGAGATGGAGAGAGAACAGACATTCAGCACAGAGGAGACAGAGAGTACGTGAAGAGATTCAGCGGCAAAGAGAGAGAGTGAGAATCAGCAAGTTGGTAGAATTGATGGGTAATTACCGCAAGGAGAGCTACCATCAGTAACCCAGTCATACGATTTTATGTGCATCGATCCGAAGAGGAGCTTGCTGAAGACGGTCATACCAGGATGATTGTGAAGCGGGATCACAGCCGAAGGCGGCAAGCAGAAAATTCCCATCTAAAATGTAAAATATCAATCTTCCAAAGATCAAGTAATCGCGAGAAATCACGAGGAATAACAATCGAAAAGGCACTCGATTATTTACCGAAAATCTGTCCGACTCGTAGATATGCAAATAAGTCACCGGCGGCCCTCCTGTATTTCCGACGTTTCTAAAGCACGACATCTTCAAACTCAATCCGACGTCATCCGCTCTCATGTCATCTACAAAATTCAATTAATCAGGAAGCCGATAAGAACCCAGATCGCTTGCTCCCAATTTTACACCCCAGCATCGTTAATGCCGCGATCGGGGCGACAGGGAGTCGTGAATTTCGAGGGAGAAAGAGAGAAACGAGGGGATATCATAGCATACACAAAATCCAAATTATTCAAGAACCCGATAAATAGCCAGTTCGCTAGCTCCTAATTTGCCCTAAACATCGTAAATTCAGGGAACAAGACGAAAGATTGATAGTCGATCGAGAGGAGACAGGGAGAGAAAGGGTAATACCGAGAACGGACTTCACGCGGGCGACGTCGGCGGGGGAAGGCACGACGCCGGTGGCGGCATCAGAGAAGACATCCCGGCAGGTCTCGTAAAGCTTCTGGATTAACCCCCGGGGCATCGGCAGAGAGAATTTATGATGCCTTGAATAGCTCCAATAAAAACCCTAGCTTCTTCGCCGCATTCGATACCCCGGAATCCCCCAATAAAGTGGAGGGATCTCGGATGGAGCGGCGATTCGCCTGCTCCTTTTTTTTTGGCTTTGTGAGATGTGGCTCAAGAGGGAGCAGCGAAGAGGGGGGGACTGCAGTTCGCATCGGGAGATACTGTTTCTCCGGAGGCAAAAACCGGGGGCCATGGGAGTTTTGAGACTCCGGTTTTCGGTGGGCTCCCCTCTAAAACTGCCCTCACTTTCTCACCGGTGACCACTGCGGTCTCTATCTCTCTCTCGCGGCCTTCTGTTCCTCTGACTCTCTCCAGGCTTATCTGTATACGACTATCTCTCCGCCCGCGCTATCTCTCTTTCATCCCGACTCTCTCTCTTTCTGTCCACCTGTCTATCTCTCTCTACCAGACTATCTCGCCGTCTTCTCTCTCTACCTACCTCTCTCTCTAACTAACTACCATTCTTCTATCTGTTTACCTGTCTATCTCAATGTCTCCATAACTTCATATCTCCTTATCTCTCTCTCCGTAACTCTCGCTCAGTCTCTCTCTGACCGTTTTTCTCCATGCCTTTTTTTCTCTATCTGACGATCTCTCTACCTTCTTCAATGCATCTCTCTCTCCTCTCTTCACGGATCCAAAAAAGATAGCAAGCGAGAGATATTTAGTTTGTCAGGGTGTCTTCATGATTATGATGTTGTCGTTTTCCACCGTCGTCCTGCGAGATCGTTCGTCAGTGTGACGTCACCCTTTGCCAATATATGCCGTCATCTTTCGGCAATTGCTAAATACAAATATCCATGAAATAAATACTTTTTGACTCATTTCTTTTCGTTTTTTCTACACTTTAAAATCAGGGATTACTTCTCAACAATTTCTAAAATATAGCTGTTTTCAGATTATTGAAAATTTATGGTCATATACCTAAGCTCTCGAGTCTTTTGCTTCCTAATGTTCCTCTCGCCTCTCTCTCTCTCACGGTCACCCCTCTATTTTCTCTCTCCTCATCCTGATTTCTCCCACATCTCTCTAGATTCGCACTATTCTGCTGAAAATCTCTCTCAATGTCCCATCTCTCTCTCTTGGCCGAAATCTCTCATTCTCTCTCCATTCTCCGGTTTTCCCAATTAACCACACCAACACGGCATTGACCGAGTCGTGCCGGTAAAAATCAATGCGCGTGTCGACCCCGGTTATCACAGTAACTTGCACGTGACATGAACTTTAAAAAAAACCTTAAATTTGTAACAAATAGTGTTTCACTCCACTTTCCTAATCCGATGCTTCAAAAAAAGGGATCAAGGTCTGTAACAAAGGATAAAAAAAAGGCATAATGTCAGTATTGGATTGCATTAACGGGCTGCCCATGATGGGCTGGACAGTATCCTCTAACTTCTCCCATGGGCTTAATTGAGCCCTCTCAGAAATGGGCTCTTGGGCTTGAAGCAGAAGACTTCCGATGGGAAAACGTGAAGCAGAAGAGACATGCAATGAAAATGCAGAGCCTGGTCGTATAGTGGACCATGCTGGGAAAAATATGGCCCATGGGCCTCAGTTTAGAGCCCTAGTTTCCCTCTCTTTTATCTTCTATCTAATCCTATCCCGTATATCTCTTAATCATGCTGATCTCTCTCTCCTCCTCTTTCTAGTATTTATTCTTTCTTCTCCTCAGTCTAGGGTTCCCCTTTCTGCTATTTTGGTCTTTCCTCTCTCTCTCTCTCCACATTCTCTCTCTATTCTTTTTAGGGGTATTATCACCATCTACCCCAACCTTTCCCCCGACCTCGAGATCTACCCCAACCTTCTCCATTAAAATTAAAAGTAATATGAAACTTTGAAAATCTCATGGGGTTCAGAATTGGAGGCTTGATGATGTGGACACCTTATTGGGCCTACAGTCTCAGCCCAATAATCCATTCTTCCTCTCATCCTCTCCAACTTTCTAAAACTTCCACTGAAAGAGAGCAGAAGACAGTTAACCTCGAATCCATCGAGCGATCTACCTCGGAACCCTAATTCTCCTTCTCCTTTCATCTCCGATCGCTTCATCAGCCTCTCCCTCAACGTTCCTCGGGCTCGATTCCTTCATGTCCGAGCGTTTCCTCCTCCGATCCCCAAGCCACAAACGACACCTTCACTTCCCTCCCGGCCTCCATCAAAACCTCCCTCTCCGCGTCGTCATCTCTCTCTACCCCTGATCTGAAACTCTCCGTCTCCGTCCACGTCAAGCTCGTCGGGTCCTCCTTCTCCGCCCCCGCGCCCGAAATTCTCAAAGAGTTCGTCTCCGCCGCGATAGCCGGAAACAAATTCCAGATCATCGGATTCAATCCTCATGATCTTGCCGTCTCGCACGACCTCCGGCTCGAAGTTTCGATATCCGCGCCGCACGACGTAACGGAGATATCCTCCGCCGTGCGGGCCCACATCGATTCGGTAACAGCGCCTCTCCTACCCTCTTCTTTACAGTCCGTTCCTTACTCAGTTGTGGATGGAATAGTGAATCAAGATTTTAAGAAGGGGCTAAGTTCTGTTCCGGGTTTTGTTATTTATTTGCTGGATCTTGGGATCCAGTCTAGGCCGTATGCTTACTCATTAGATTCGAAGGACTCTTCGTTAGGGTTTTCAAGGTGTTTGGGGAGTGTTTGGACTGGGAAGGAGAGGTATGTGTGGATTGATCTTGGAGCGGGTCCTGTGGATTATGGCCCTGCTTTATCTGGGGAAGGTGTGCTTCCTAGAGGGGAATTTCATCCTCTTGCTGCTCTTCATGGGAGACCAAAATCGGAGAAAACTCTGCTGGCAGATCTTGCATCGCTCGTCTTCAGCGCATACAAAAACCTAATGGTACCTTCATTGAGGATCCCAGTCTACTTTGAGAGTAACCTCTTGGTGCGATTCATCCACGTTCAGGCGTCCGATGCTCTGGATTCATCTGGGCTTGAATGGAAAACCATTCAAAATGCAATTATGGAAGGAGGATTGCTTCTTCCGGGTCAAACCCTGAAATTTGAAACTCATAAGATCAAACTCTCCGAGTGCCCAATTTGCTCCTTTGCTGTTGCCCGGTCGACAAATTTCTACACCTCGCGGTTCTTCTTTACGAATTACACCTTGATCGTGAGCGAGTATCTTGATTCCAAGCGTCTTCATCAAGTTCTGTTCGATTCAGCAGAGGAAATTCAGAGAACAGTGAAGATTTCTGATGAAGAGATTGGAAGAGTACTCCCTGTATTTGTCTTTGATCTGGATTACGATAAACTTCTGCTGCTTGACAGGTATCATCAAGCTGTTGCATTTAGAGACATGGTCATCGCCGTAAGAACTAGAAGCCTTCAAACTGTCAGTGATTATGCCTGCAATGGCCGCCATATGATCACTCAAGCTCGAAATCTTGAACGCCCAATTGTGGGTTCTGTTCTTCAGAGCATATGGGGAGTTTCACCCACTCACTTATCTTGGAGTGCGCTGCATAATCATACAATTGTAGACTATACTTGGAGTACTGGGCAGACTCCATTTGGACCCTTTTCAGACTCTTTATCCCTCTCGTTTGTTCAGAAAGATGCAGCGAGAAGAAATGTGCTCTTAACTGCTCTGAATTACACAATCTTGAGCTCTGCTGATGTGCTTCAATCTTTAGCTCTTTATGGAGGGAAGGGAAAGCTTCTTCAAGGGAAGAGGCATGGAGTTTGTTCAGAGGATGGAATTTGTTCAAGTAGCATAGCTTGAGAAGACAGTCTCCGCCATGTCTCACTTGGACTATAACAGAGGATTTTACTTTTTGAGATCTTCTGATCATGATCTCTATGCCTTGCATTCTCTGGTGTACCAGGCTTCTCAGGAGATGGAAGCTTCACTGGTTTGCTTCAAAGATCCGCCATTTCCCTGGAGTACAGTTTCAGTGAGTGGGATAACTGTCTTTGCTTTCTTTTATGCTTATTTGAAAAGGGATAAACTGTTTAGGAGCAAAAGGAAGCAATTTTGATGGGGTGGGTCTAGCAGGTTATTACTTTGGCCTTTTTAGCCATTATAATTTCTGACTTCTTGGGAGAGGGACTGAAATTGTAATTTGCCGACAAATGGGGAATGGGAATTTATGGTCTTTCTGTGATGATCTCCATGGTGAGAGCTGGAACTTTTAGTTTTACATGTCCTTTGCATGCTTCTGGAATGATTGCACTTATTTTCCAGTGCAAGCTCAAATTTACCCCTGTTTTGGCTTTTGGATACCTTCTCGTTTTGGCTTTCATATGACTATGAAAGCCACTGCATTCTTGAATGTAAGCAGGGCTCAGAAACAGGTATCTTTGACCATGTGGTTTTCTAATGAAGGGTATATTGGCAATTTATGTGTGTCATATGATATT
This sequence comes from Lemna minuta, assembly GCA_024174645.1. NCBI lineage: Eukaryota > Viridiplantae > Streptophyta > Magnoliopsida > Alismatales > Araceae > Lemna > Lemna minuta. Next base: position 5,325,268 of record CM044116.1, on the reverse strand, counting down.
CAAGTCAGTAGGGCTTGGAAACAAGCTTTTTCTAGCAATCTTTTTAGAGCAGGCATCATTAGTTCATAAAATCAGGATTTGAATGCTCCAAGATGAACTAAGAGACTACTTACATCTTTGACTCCATGTTTGACTTAAAAATGCTCACCAGTTTGCTCTATTTCTTTACCAATCCCTCTCTTTCTAAGGATATTCTGCCCAATGAGAATTTTCTCTCCTAATTTAGCTTCTTTGTGAGAACCTTATCCTGTACCTAACCTCAGTTCGAAGACGGCAATGATGATGTTCGATGATAGTTCAGCGGACCGTTTGAACTTAAACATTAATGGAACAAAATGAAAGTATAATCATATGTATGCATAAATATATATACACCAAAATAAATTTTATGTGAAAAGAATTATAAGAAATCATCACCTCATGATTACATGCTTACAAAATGTCAAGAAAAGGACTTTGCCTTAAAATTATGAAAAATAGCCAGGGCTTTTAGTCATTAACAATACGAACAAGAAAGTTTTTGAAGTTATTCATTTGATGATTCCAAATTCTTCCACTTCACAGATTAATGTCAATGGCATGGGTGTCATTCTCATGAGCGAAAGATTTCAAGGTCATCGAAGATTATTAGTGAGTAATCGTACATGCCTATAAAAATAAGATTCTTATTATTGAAGAGAATTTTATTAAAATTCTTATCCAAAGATAGGTCAAGCATTTTACTATGAAATTTCTCACCTAGTTTGTCAAAAATGCTACTTTGTGATAACACTATGCAATACTTCTTCTTCAAAGGTTGCATACTCATGGGATTCGCCCAATTCATTGACAATAAGGACATGTTCACAAAAGGTTTGATGCGTTATTAATCCAATGAATCGTGATCCCAAGTATTGTCACTTGATTTGGCGT
>CM044116.1:5203382-5323856 GCA_024174645.1 Lemna minuta | reverse complement strand
AAACAACAAGAGGATTAATTTTTCTATTTCAAAAATACACTCATTTCTTCTTGACAAAACAAAAAACTTTAAAAATATAAATGAGTTTATATAAACATTTTCTCTATTATTTAACATTAAAACTTAATTATAATATCAAATTTAGATGGGAATAATCTATTCTAAATTATTCTTAATTATGCATAATTATCCCTAAAATAGTGCATTTTGAGAATTATAACTTGAAATTGCATGAAATGATAGAAATGCAATCAAAGTATGATAACATGCATCAGAATGGAATGTTTTATGTATCAATTTGCATTAATAATCATATAATTGCATGTATAAATTGTGTGTTATCAGTGAACATTGATATCAAGTGGAGTCATGGAGTCTCCTAATGGAGTCATAAGACCATTGGATTCCTTGTTATATGATAGATCAATGTACTTGATTGGCCTCATGAACATGCATGAGCTTGGGAGGAGGAGATTGGCCTTTAGCTCTTATTGGGAGTTAAACTACTATTTCTATTATTTTTTGATTTTTTTCATATACTAAGATATTTTTAAATTTTTTTAAAAAATTATATACCATGAATGAGATGGAAAAAAGCAAAAGATATAAAGCAAACAAGAATTAGATAATTTAGAATTTCTCGAGGTACTTGATGTGATCTTAGAATCCCATTTTTCAAAAATCACTTTAGATGCATTAATTTTTTATTAATGACTTTTAATGGATGATGGTTTTATTTATTCAGAAAAGGAAACATTTTTGGGTAGAGATTTACAAAATTTTGAGACATCATCAAAAAAAGAATTTCTTTGGAACACAATTTTTGAAAAAAATTAAAACTGAATCATTTTAGTTGAGGAACTTGGTCATAAAATATTTTACTATCATTGAAGAATTTGGGAAAGAAAGGAATAATGGTAATATAGGATGATATTGAATCCTATCATAGTATTATGCCTAGACGATATACAAAAGGATTCATTTTGTGTCATGACAAGAGCTTTAATAGGGGGAAGAAAGGGATATAGATGAACTCTAAGTAAAGAACACCATGATATAACTCACTTTGTTATCAAAATGGAAATGATTTGTGCACAAGAATTTATATGAATTTTGATTTATTATTAATGGGATCTATGGGAGGGATTGAGCTCTAAGAGGTCTCAACTCAAATTTGAGTCAAGACTATCTTGAAGCAACATATACTTGACTCAATTTTACATACTCTGATTAGTTTTCTTTTGATTCAAAATTTTTTATCCAATTTGAGGTAGAGGCATGTCTAACTTAGTATTGGTTTTGTAATAGGGTTTCTAGTGCTCATTGACGTTGTAGGTGAACTTATTGACTTTATATTGATCAGGTTGTAAATCTTCCTAAAGCCTCACTATCTTCAAATTTCTTAAATTGACGGAGATAAAAAGGACAAGGAATAGATAAGAGTAATTAGATAAATTCATTTTATTTTAACATAAATTAGGGTTTGAATCCATAACACAAGATTTTGATTTTATAGGTTACTTATTTCACTCAACTCAAAGATTGAAAAGCCAATTTGATCAAGATTCTCTCTGTTCCCACCGTGAAAATTTTGAATATGTCCTACTCATCACAATTATTTCATCGTTGAAATCAATTAATATACTATGTAGAATTCTATTAGAATATTCCATGTAACCGACCTAAATCAATTAATATATGTTTATTTTTTAGAAATTCAATGGCATAAGAATAATTCATGATGCTCATCTAGGGTTCCATTTCTTTTTACCTTTTTCTTTCATTCATTTTTTCTCAAAGACTGCCTATATTATCATCGAAAAAACATCTCATGATCAATTTTTAACAAAAACCATTGTCTTATTGAAGGATATTCATGTGTTTGACCTGTCTAAATAATCTAGGAAGATGCCATTTTCACCTCCTTGTCTCATTGTTTTTGAGTTTGATAGCATGCATTTAAAATTACTTATATCTCCCAATTATTCCCATTAAATACATGAATAATATCATTTTATTGTTTTTAGGATCATATTTGTATATTTTTATTCATGTCAATTCATTTTCACCTAAGTTCTCATTTTGAATTATTTTAATGTTAATTTTCAATTAAATGCATGTGACCTGGTCAAAAGGGTCAAAAACTTTGAATCTAACTATTTTATGAAGTTTTAATGGTTGCAGTGCTTAGATCAATAGAAGGAACCAAAGGAGACACAAAAATAAGGAGAATTCATAATTGGCATTTTTTTTATTAAGTTTGAATTTTAAATCAAACTAATTCAATTTTCTCTTTCTGTCAATTTTTATTTTGACTTTAAAAATGGCATGATATTTTAGGATATTAAATTTACAAAATAATGATGAAACTTTCATTGAATAGGGCCTTCAAAGACATGATTTTTCAGTTTTTCCTATTGTCCAAAGTCTTACTGAATTTCTTTTGATTTCTTTGAGGCTTAAATTTTGCAAATAGAACCCACATGGAATGACTTACATGGCGGAACTGATGTGGTTGTGCATGAACAGATGGCGTTATGCAGTAATGAAGAAAGGCTTCATGCGGTGCTCAAGTGACACTTTCATGATGCATGATGAATGAGGAATATTAGTTTTGATATATTATATTTATAGAACAATGGCATGAGACCCTCAAATTCATTAATATAGACAAAATTTCCATAATATACTCCATGTGGGACAAAAGTTATCATTTATTTTCTCTAGGTGACATGCCCATATTAGAAGCATCAAATCTAGCAATTTAGTGCTAGTCCTCAATCTTCACTTAAAGGCCATGGCCCAATGGATTTTCCAAAAAAAGATGTGAATCATGACACGTAGCGGCATCCCAAGTATATATGGGTGCTCTTTGGAGAAAGAGGTCACTGAATTATTTGTATGTATCTCTAAATGGTATCATACCTTACTGTCAGTCAGGTTTATTCATGTCACAATTTTGTGCGTGGTCCTTTGACTTATGGCACTAAAGATATCTAGTAGATGAATGATTGTGTCTTAATTATGACTTATCAATCCCTTGTCGCGGAATCTCCAAAATATCATTTATTAGATACAATATGAAGTCCTAAAAAATGATTGTACGATTAAGATTGGATCATCCACATTTAATATTATAGGAGATTGACTCAAGGAGTAAGATGTAATAAGATCCTTGTCCAAGGTAATGGAAATATCTAAGGAGTTCTCGATAATTTTCTCTACGCATCAATACTAACTTAAGAGATTGGTTTGATATTTGAACTTATCTTAAGTTTTTCATGAGTCTCACATGAATGAAAGATTATAAATACACGCTAACTGATGGGGATAAGGTTCCATAAGAGAGTTCTTATATACTTCATATATCATAAGGCATGTAGTATATCTTGGCACTCAACATGCTAGTAGCTTGACCCATCGACTGGATAAAATCAATCCTTCATTGATTAATCTACATATTGATTTAGATAATTAATAAGGTTGACAAATAAGGTATTACTAGTCTATAGAGTTATGAACTAGCAAGATATATGGACCTAAAGGGTAAGACATATACCGTCTATGTACTTTAATAATTATAGACATACTTGTGATAGTTTTTGTGAAAATTTACGTACCCAATGTATATAAGTAGGGTAGAATTATAACAATTCGAGGTACTCATACAAGCCTTGTGAGAGTTTTCTCCTTGAAAGAGAAGTCTCCTAGTGGAGAGCATTGAAGAAGAGATCTAATAGTCCAGCATCGTGTGAATACTGCTAGATGCTAGACAGTTGAACAACTTCGAGAACTCCTTCGTGTAAACCCTGGTTTTATCAGACATACTAGATGATACGATCATCGATTCTTGGTACCTTGGTGTTTAGAATATCTATTTCAATGTATTCCGTTGTGTTCAATATTTTGATCAAAAATTTGGAAGGCTTATCAATCTCAAATTCCAAAAGCAATCACATTCTCTAATCATCACTTTACATGATTAGACAACATCAACACTTTCAAACGTTAACCGCTTTTAAATGTCTCTCTCTCCTCTTAAAAAGTCATTATTGGAAAAAAAATCAAAAAATTATGCCTTGATGATGCCTTCCCTGAAATCTCTTGATTTGAATGGATTCTAGATGATTTTCTACTTATATTGAGTTTTAAATATCATGATTAGGAGATTGATTGAGTAATGATTTGCTCTTTGACAACAAGACCTTACCAAGAGCCTCTAATTTAGGTTTTCTTGTATTCAAAGAGCAATTGGAGCAATTTCTTGGTAATTCTAGGTTGCTTTGGTGTAGTTTTCTCTAAATTAACACCCAATAACTTTAAATTTATGATATACAAATTAGATTAATTAACATTAAATTGTCTTCCCATTTTCTTTGTTTTCATATGTGATTTTCTTTCTCTAACTCCTTTCTTAGATTCTTTCTTTGATTTAAATTTAAATTGCATGAAATTTCATTCATTGGAAAAATTTGTACCTATACTTTATAAACATATTTTTTCCCTTAAATTTATAACCCATTTCATCTTCCAATTCTAAGACCTCTAAAAGTTAACCTTAATTCTTTGTGGATTTTGAGTCATTTTCACTAATTTTTCTAAAATTAGCTATAAATTTGCTGCTTTTGCACTTTTCTTTGACCCTTGATTGCAAGTTATCAACAACTACACAATCTTGGTTCCTCAGAGTCCTCCTTCTCATTGATTGACACTTTATCAGTGTCATAAGCAAGATTTTGGGAAAAACTATGTTGAGCCTGACTCCTTTGTCTATTTGCAAGATGATTTCTTCATGATGTGTCAAACTAAAGCCCAATTTTTCTAGATAAAAAGGAATAGAAAATGAAAGGAATTAATGATCAATGAAGGTCGATCAAAGATTTGAGCTATCCTCTTTTTTGCTTTCAATAAAAGAAGAACAGAAATGAACATAAAATTCAATTTTGCTTTGATTGTTTACATGGTTTTGGATTCCAAAGAAGTTGGCAACTCAAAATGAGCTCTTTCGTTTAATACTTAATTTTTTTTAATAAAAGCTGAATTGCATAGCGCCACTCATAAGAGCTTTGGTTTTATGCACGTGCTTTAGATTGGATATTCAGGTCCCTGAATTTCACCTGGCTGGATCCACGAGTGGATTGGTTCGAATCCTGCGAGGTGATCTTCGTTTATATTTGCTTTCTGTGAGGTGAGAGTGAACAATCGAGTCTTTTCCTAAGATTTCGAAATGGGAATCTTCAAGACTGACAAGGACCACCGCCACCTGCGTCCCTCTTGTGAATGGCAGAGAGAGAGAGAGAGAGAGAGAGAGATCTAATAAATGCTGAATTTAAAATTCAAAAGATCACAGCTCTGCATCTTCAGTAATGGTCGTCTCTTTGGCACGCCAAGGGACGTTTTCGGAGCTAATGGAACCTTTTCACCAGCCTGCTTTGCCCACTTGGCGGCCGAGATCACGCTGGCTTACGCCAGTCATATGCAGGCGCTAATGAATTCGACCGCGTAGGTGGTGGCCTGCTCTCTCTCTCTTTCTCCGAATTCAGGTCTCGGTATCTCTCTTTCCATGTGTATTTCTGTATGTTCACGCATCTCTTCCTTAACTGCATGCAAGTACCCTTTTGCATAAGTAGCAGTACATGTCTTTTGTCGCGTGGAGCTGAGAGAGACATACACACCCAGAGAGAGAGAGAGAGACCAGCGTTGCAAATAATGCAAGACGATGATATAACAATAAAGGCGGCCGTTATAACCCCAAAAAAGAAACGGAAAACCCATCTCTTCTGTGGCGGCAGAAGATCCATCTTGCTGAACAGAGAGGTGGGCAAAAAAAGGGGAGAGTAAACTGATCGTCATCATCATCATCATCATCATCATTGTCATCACCATCATCTTTTTCATGATCATCTTCATCAGAGTTGCTGTCATCATCATCATCATCGTCGTCATCAATGATCATGGGGGTCCTGTTGTAGTTCTTTCCTCATCGCAGAACCATCCGTGGCCCGGTGTACTTCGCTCCGACGACGCTGAACTCTTCCGGTTTCTCAGTCTCTTCCAGCCATTCAAGACCCTCGTTTTCTGGGGAGCGTTCCGACACGTCTGCAGCAATCCGAAACTCCAGTCAGAAGATGATCATCATACGTATGTTGAGAATGAAGGGAAAAAACTAAGAAAAAGATGATAAAGAGTAGCGTGAACATGGTGAAGAAGATAGATAAGAAGCATAGGATGAAGATGATGATAATGATGACGACGATGATCGTGAAGGAACATACGGATCAAAAACACAAAATGGTGATGATGGCGGTGATCATGATATGACGAAGAAAAAGATAAGAAGAAGTTCATGATCATGATGAAGAACTTCGAAGAAGAAACGGATGACGATGGTGATCTTGCCATGGTCTGAAGTGCCATGAGGAAAAAGAAACAGTAAAATAATGATGATGAGAATGATGGAGAAGATGGTACCAGAGAAACGAGAGAAAGGATAGGCGGAGTAGTATGTGCAATGTCTATCTTCTTCATCATCATAGGGAGGGCCGAGGACATCAAGAACGGCGCATGCTGTGACAGCAGTAAAGCGGTGCAGGTTCCCGCTGTTTGTCGGATATAAAATCGACGTCTCACATGGCGCAGTGAAAGTCGCGTCAGCGTGCACCTTCGCTAGCCGCACCCCTGATGGCGCTCCAACTGCGTAGTTAGGGAGAGACGGAGAAAATTGAGAGAGAAGATGATGAAGTAGGCGTCAAGAAGGATCTGTACCAATGAAAAGAGAGGAGCGATAAGTAGATAGAGGGAAAGGGACATAGAGAGATGTATAGAACCTTAGAGAGAGAGAGTGGGTGTTATGAAAGAGATGGAGAGAGAACAGACATTCAGCACAGAGGAGACAGAGAGATACGTGAAGAGATTCAGCGGCAAAGAGAGAGTGAGAATCAGCAAGTTGGTAGAATTGATGGGTAATTACCGCAAGGAGAGCTACCATCAGTGACCCAGTCATACGATTTTATGTGCATCGATCCGAAGAGGAGCTTGCTGAAGACGGTCATACCAGGATGATTGTGAAGCGGGATCACAGCCGAAGGCGGCAAGCAGAAAATTCCCATCTAAAATGTAAAATATCAATCTTCCAAAGATCAAGTAATCGCGAGAAATCACGAGGAATAACAATCGAAAAGGCACTCGATTATTTACCGAAAATCTGTCCGACTCGTAGATATGCAAATAAGTCACCGGCGGCCCTCCTGTATTTCCGACGTTTCTAAAGCACGACATCTTCAAACTCAATCCGACGTCATCCGCTCTCATGTCATCTACAAAATTCAATTAATCAGGAAGCCGATAAGAACCCAGATCGCTTTCTCCCAATTTTACACCCCAGCATCGTTAATGCCGCGATCGGGGCGACAGAGAGTCGTGAATTTCGAGGGAGAAAGAGAGGAACGAGAGGATATCATAGCATACACAAAATCCAATTATTCAAGAACCCGATTAATAGCCAGTTCGCTAGCTCCTAATTTGCCCTAAACATCGTAAATTCAGAGAACAAGACGAAAGATCGATAGTCGATCGAGAGGAGACAGGGAGAGAAAGGGCAATACCGAGAACGGACTTCACGCGGGCGACGTCGGCGGGGGAAGGCACGACGCCGGTGGCGGCATCAGAGAAGACATCCCGGCAGGTCTCGTAAAGCTTCTGGATTAAACCCCGGGGCATCGGCAGAGAGAATTTATGATGCCTTGAATAGCTCCAATAAAAACCCTAGCTTCTTCGCCGCATTCGATACCCCGGAATCCCCCAAAAAAGTGGAGGGATCTCGGATGGAGCGGCGATTCGTCCGCTCCTTTTTTATTTGGCTTTGTGAGATGTGGCTCAAGAGGGAGCAGCGAAGAGGGGGGGACTGCACTTTGCATCGGGAGATACTGTTTCTCCGGAGGCAAAAACCGGGGGCCATGGGAGTTTAGAGACTCCGGTTTTCTGTGGGCTCCCCTCTAAAACTGCCCTCACTTTCTCACCGGTGACCACTACGGTCTCTGTCTCTCTCTCGCGGCCCTCTGTTCCTCTGACTCTCTCCATGCTTATCTGTATACGACTATCTCTCCGCCCGCGCTATCTCTCTTTCATCCTGACTCTCTCTCTCTATCCACCTGTCTATCTCTCTCTACCAGGACTATCTCGCCGTCTTCTCTCTCTACCCACCTCTCTCTCTTACTAACTACCATTCTTCTATCTCTTTACCTGTCTATCTCAATGTCTCTATAACTTCATACCTGCTTATCTCTCTACTTAATTATCCTCTCTACCCCACCATCTCCGTAACTCTCGCTCAGTCTCTCTCTGACCGTTTTTCTCCATGACTTTTTTTTCTCTACCTGATTCAATGCATCTCTCTCTCCTCTCTTCGAGGATCCAAAAAAGATACCAAGCGGGAGAAATCGAGATTGTCAGGGTGTCCTCATGATTATGATGCTGTCGTTTTCCACCGTCGTCGTGCGAGATCGTTCGTCAGTGTGACGTCACCCTTAGCTAATATATGCCGTCATCTTTCGGCATTTGATAAATACAAATATCCATCAAATAAATAATTTTTGACTCATTTCTTTTCGTTTTTTCTACAGTATAAAATCAGGGATTACTTCTCAACAATTTTCAAAATATAGCTGTTTTCAGATTATTGAAAATTTATGGTCATATACCTAAGCTCTCGAGTCTTTTGCTTCCTAATGTTCCTCTTGCCTCTCTCTCTCTCACGGTCACCCCTCTATTTTCTCTCTCCTCATCCTGATTTCTCCCACATCTCTCTAGATTCGCATTATTCTGCTGAAAATCTCTCTCAATGTCCCATCTCTCTCTCTTGGCCGAAATATCTCATTCTCTCTCCATTCTCCGGTTTTCCCAATTAACCACACCAACACGGCATTGACCGAGTCGTGCCGGTGAAAATCAATGCGCGTGTCGACCCCGGTTATAACAATAACATGCAGGTGACATGAACTTTAAAAAAAACCTTAAATTTGTAACAAATAGTGTTTCAATCCACTTTCCTAATCCCATACTTCAAAAAAAGGGATAAAAAAAAGGCATAATGTCAGTATTGGATTGCATTAACGGGTTGCCCATGATGGGCTGGACAATATCCTCTAACATCTCCCATGGGCTTAATTGAGCCCTCTCAGAAATGGGCTCTTGGGCTTGAAGCAGAAGGGATATGCAATGAAAATGCAGAGCCTGGTCGTATAATGGACCATGCTGGGAAAATATGGCCCATGGGCCTCAGTTGAGAGCCCTAGTTTCCCCTCTCTTTTATCTTCTATCTAATCCTATCCCGTATATCTCTTAATCATTCTGATCTCTCTCTCCCCCTCTTTCTAGTATTTATTCTTTCTTCTCCTCAGTCTAGGGTTCCCCTTTCTGCTATTTTGGTCTTTCCTCTTTCTCTCTCTATTCTTTTTACTCACCTTCTTTCATGTCTCTTTCCTCTCCATCCACTCTTTTTATTTGTCATTCCTCCCCTTTCTTTCGGAAAATATGTACCTATCCATTAAAATAAAAGTAATATGAAACTTTGAAAATCTCATGGGTTCGGAATTGGAGGCTTGATGATGTGGACACCTTATTGGGCCCACAGTCCAGCCCAATAATCCATTCTTCCTCTCATCCTCTCCAACTCTCCAAAACTTCCACTGAAAGAGAGCAGAAGACAGTTAACCTCGAATCCATGGCGATCTACCTCGGAACCCTAATTCTCCTTCTCCTTTCATCTCCGATCGCTTCATCAGCCTCTCCCTCAACGTTCCTCGGGCTCGATTCCTTCATGTCCGAGCGTTTCCTCTCCGATCCCCAAGCCACAAACGACACCTTCACTTCCCTCCCGTCCTCCATCAAAACCTCCCTCTCCGCGTCGTCATCTCTCTCTCCCCCCGATCTGAAACTCTCCGTCTCCGTCCACGTCAAGCTCGTCGGGTCCTCCTTCTCCGCCCCCGCGCCCGAAATTCTCAAAGAGTTCGTCTCCGCCGCGATATCCGGAAACAAATTCCAGATCATCGGATTCAATCCTCATGATCTTGCCGTCTCGCACGACCTCCGCCTCGAAGTTTCGATATCCGCGCCGCACGTCGTAACGGAGATATCCTCCGCCGTGCGGGCCCACATCGATTCGGTAACAGCGCCTCTCCTACCCTCTTCTTTACAGTCCGTTCCTTACTCAGTTGTGGATGGAATAGTGAATCAAGATTTTAAGAAGGGGCTAAGTTCTGTTCCGGGTTTTGTTATTTATTTGCTGGATCTTGGGATCCAGTCTAGGCCGTATGCTTACTCATTAGATTCGAAGGACTCTTCGTTTGGGTTTTCAAGGTGTTTGGGGAGTGTTTGGACTGGGAAGGAGAGGTATGTGTGGATTGATCTTGGAGCGGGTCCTGTGGATTATGGCCCTGCTTTATCTGGGGAAGGTGTGCTTCCTAGAGGGGAATTTCATCCTCTTGCTGCTCTTCATGGGAGACCAAAATCGGAGAAAACTCTGCTGTCAGATCTTGCATCGCTCGTCTTCAGCGCATACAAAAACCTAATGGTACCTTCATTGAGGATCCCAGTCTACTTTGAGAGTAACCTCTTGGTGCGATTCATCCACGTTCAGGCTTCCGATGCTCTGGATTCTTCTGGGCTTGAATGGAAAACCATTCAAAATGCAATTATGGAAGGAGGATTGCTTCTTCCGGGTCAAACCCTGAAATTTGAAACTCATGAGATCAAACTCTCCGAGTGCCCACTTTGCTCCTTTGCTGTTGCCCGGTCGACAAATTTCTACACCTCGCGGTTCTTTTTTACGAATTACACCTTGATCGTGAGCGAGTATCTTGATTCCAAGCGTCTTCATCAAGTTCTGTTCGATTCAGCAGAGGAAATTCAGAGAACAGTGAAGATTTCTGATGAAGAAATTGGAAGAGTACTCCCTGTATTTGTCTTTGATCTGGATTACGATAAACTTCTGCTGCTTGACAGGTATCATCAAGCTGTTGCGTTTAGAGACATGGTCATCGCCGTAAGAACTAGAAGCCTTCAAACTGTCAGTGATTATGCCTGCAATGGCCGCCATATGATCACTCAAGCTCGAAATCTTGAACGCCCAATTGTGGGTTCTGTTCTTCAGAGCATATGGGGAGTTTCACCCACACACTTATCTTGGAGTGCGCTGCATAATCATACAATTGTAGACTATACTTGGAGTACTGGGCAGACTCCATTTGGACCCTTTTCAGACTCTTTATCCCTCTCGTTTGTTCAGAAAGATGCAGCGAGAAGAAATGTGCTCTTAACTGCTCTGAATTACACAATCTTGAGCTCTGCTGATGTGCTTCAATCTTTAGCTCTTTATGGAGGGAAGGGAAAGCTTCTTCAAGGGAAGAGGCATGTGGAGTTTGTTCAGAGGTGGAATTTGTTCAAGTACAAGCTTGAGAAGACAGTCTCCGCCATGTCTCACTTGGACTATAACAGAGGATTTTACTTTTTGAGATCTTCTGATCATGATCTCTATGTCTTGCATTCTCTGGTGTACCAGGCATCTCAGGAGATGGAAGCTTCACTGGTTTGCTTCAAAGATCCGCCATTTCCCTGGAGTGCAGTTTCAGTGAGTGGGATAACTGTCTTTGCTTTCTTTTATGCTTATTTGAAAAGGGATAAACTGTTTAGGAGCAAAAGGAAGCAATTTTGATGGGGTGGGTCTAGCAGGTTATTACTTTGGCCTTTTTAGCCATTATAATTGCTGACTTCTTGGGAGAGGGACTGAAATTGTAATTTGCCGACAAATGGGGAATGGGAATTTATGGTCTTTCTGTGATGATCTCCATGGTGAGAGCTGGAACTTTTAGTTTTACATGTCCTTTGCATGCTTCTGGAATGATTGCACTTATTTTCCAGTGCAAGCTCAAATTTACCCCTGTTTTGGCTTTTGGATACCTCTGTTTTGGCTTTCATATGACTATGAAAGCCACTGCATTCTTGAATGTAAGCAGGGCTCAGAAACAGGTATCTTTGACCATGTGGTTTTCTAATGAAGGGTATATTGGCAATTAATGTGTGTCATATGATATTCAAGTCAGTAGGGCTTGGAAACAAGCTTTTTCTAGCAATCTTTTTTAGAGCAGGCATCATTAGTTCATAAAATCAGGATTTGAATGCTCCAAGATGAACTAAGAGACTACTTACATCTTTGACTCCATGTTTGACTTAAAATGCTCACCAGTTTGCTCTATTTCTTTACCAATCCCTCTGTTTCTAAGGATTTTTTATTCTGCCCAATGAGAATTTTCTCTCCTAATTTGCTTCTTTGTGAGAACCTTATCCTGTACCTAACCTCAGTTCGAAGACGGCAATGATGATGTTCGATGATAGTTCAGCGGACCGTTTGAACTTAAACATTAATGGAACAAAATGAAAGTATAATCATATGTATGTATAAATATATATACACCAAAATAAATTTTATGCGAAAAGAATTATAAGAAATCATCACCTCATGATTACATGCTTACAAAATGTCAAGAAAAGGACTTTGCCTTAAAATTCATGAAAAATAGCCAGGGCTTTTAGTCATTAACAATACGAACAAGAAAGTTTTTGAAGTTATTCATTTGATGATTCCAAATTCTTCCACTTCTAGATTAATGTCAATGGCATGGGTGTCATTCTCATGAACGAAGATTTCAAGGTCATCGAAGCAGATATAGCATCTGGTGCTAACCTTATTCTTTTGTATGTCAAAATTCCTCCATCTATGTAGAATAATTCACAAATATAGAATAATTTATTTGATAGCACCTAAAGGTATGGATATAAGGAGTCATCATGCAAGCAATCAATTTTAAGTTTGAAAAATGTACTTGGGCAATCAGGAACTTGTCATTTGGGCTCATATTTTAGCAACTTATCATTCATCATTCTTTATGTGCATATTATCATCTGTGTGGTCATTGCTTGTTTTCATCTCTACAACATCTTGGAGAGGATTATCTCTGCAACAACTTGGAGGTGATTAACCAATGATCCATAGAGCCCCAATACATTTGATGATGTGATTAATTGTGACTTTGAAAAACCCTCAACCACCATACAAAAAAGCCTAGAGTTTATCCATGAACATCTTTAAGAGCACTCACTCTTAACCCTCATATGAAAAGTTCAACTTATTTATGCTAGGATGGTCACTTGACATTGTCTTCAATACTTGTTTTTTTCCGTAGAAACTTCAATCATAGTGAATTCCACTTACAAGGGATATCTTGAAAAATATTATTTCTATTAGTGAAACCCAAATCTTCACACCAATTCTTCTATTAATGAATCCTGTTAGGAATGATTAAATGTAACTTTTTTTAAAAGTCTACCTCGTCAAATGGTTTTCAACTGTTGGCTTCTAGTGCATCTATACTTTCATCATTGTCTTCATTATTTAAAAATATATCGTCATTACCTAACTCCTTCAAGTCACATTATATAGCTAGGTCAAGAACACACAATGACGAGTGAGGAATGAGGGACGAGTTTACCAGGTTCATGGGCCTCGGAAAAGTGTGAGATATTTCTTGGTGAACCTCAAGTTGGTACCCGTCAAGAATTACTCCAAGGTGGCTACCATTATTTTTTTTATTGATTGCATTATTAGTGGTAATCGTACATGCCTATAAAAAATAAGAAAAAAATTCTTATTATTTTTGAAGAAATTTTATTAAAATTCTTATCAAAGAAAAAATAGGTCAAATTTTACTATGAATTTCTGACCTAGTTTGTCAAAATATACTTTGTGATAACACTATGCAATACTTCTTCTTCAAAGGTTGCATACTCATGGGATTCGCCCAATTCATTGACAATAAGGACATGTTCACAAAAGGTTTGATACGTTATTAATCCAATGAATCATGATCCCAAGTATTGTCACTTGATTTGGCGTAGTCCAAGTGTACACTGTGAGTGATACTTTCTCAATTGGTAAAAAAACTATATTGTTATTACCTTCACATCTTTAAACCTTCTAGAGACACCATGTCATTTGGAAGGGTCATAACATATTGAAAAAAAGTAGGAGCAGAAAGCTTCAAATTCTAGATCCTTGAGAGTTGAAAGGGGTTATATCGATCTTGATTATTAGTCTAATACATATTTCATTTGTCAGCTCTCAAGGCTTTTCAACACATTTACCTTTCTTTGTAAAAAAAAAATTAGTGATGAGATTTGAACTACTCAAAGGATTAAGCTCTCAATTTATATCATATGGTACTTTTATATGTGATTGTCACTTAAGTTGATTTATGTCATACTTGCGTCTATGGTCCTTTGTATTAGAACGCCAAAGACATTTTTGCGAATCGATGATTTATGTTTTGAATATGACACATAAATCCCTAGCCATGAGATTTCTAAACATTATAGATTGGATTTGGTGTGAAGTTTTTGAAGATAATTGTGTGGTCAATATATCATGACACGTGATGGCACAATGGGCCATTCAAATTTTAAACAAGCTTTAATGAGATGCTGAAAAATTGGTTTTTCTTCGTTAACATGGATCCATTGGCTAGAAAATACTCCAAATTAAAATCATGATGTCTCATGATCCCGATGGAGTTTAGAGCCGAAATTTTTGGGCAACTTTGTTCCTTCACATCACATTTATCCACATAGATGATCAAAATAAAGATGTCAAAAAACTATGGTTCTTGATTTTTTTGGATAGTTCTAATATTGATTATGCCAGAGGAAAGAGACAGCCGATCAGTCATCCTTTGCATATTGAACATTAATTTTAGTGACTTTCTTATCTTTTCTATTCATTCATCGTGTTGGATATAAGCCACCAAGTCTAGGTGGACATAAGCTACTAAGCCACCAAATCTTCCTCCGCGTGGGTTCTGCCTCAACTCGCAGTTGTTCTAATCTTAAAATAAAGTTTAAAAAGTGAAATATTTTTCGAAGACACATGAATTTGCATTTTAAATGACCATTAGTTTACATTTATCAAGGGCCCAAGTTGTCTTGCACATTCTTTGTAATTTTACATTTGTCAAATGAAAATTTTCAGTTAGAACTTTGTCTTGGTCAATGAACATGGCTCCAACATGATTCCCAGGCTAGCAAAAGCCTAAGCCCAGTTCTCAATTATTCTAGATCAAATATCAGTCATTGGAAATAGGAAGCCCAATAATCAACTCTATATAGGCCCAATTAGTCATTAAGAATTTTTGAGAAAAATTTATACAGGGCAGTAATTACTCTTGGTGGATCAAACCATGCAATGGCAACAACATAAATGCATATAACCTAGGATATTTATCCTTTTGCCCTGTTGCCTCCTTATGAAGCATCCGTCATCCGTCATCCGTCACCCGTCATCCGTCATCGACCTCCGGATCCATCCAGTTTTGTGGCCGATATCAGGTTTGTCCGATATCGAAGGGTAAACTTCACTCTCAATTCCACTTTCTAAGTCTTTTCCTATGCCCTCATTAGAAGGGTATATCTGATGGGACTGCTCAAGAGTTGACCAGAGAGAGAGAGAGAGAGGGAGAGAGATAACCGAGCTTCGAAGATTTTGAGTACTGAAAGTGCGAAGTGACTCGTTTAATTCTCTCTCTCTCTCTCTCTCTATCCTTTTCTCCCTCACTCTATGACTCTCAACGTCATAGAGATTTCGAGAAAATTCGCATGTTCATTGACTGTCACCAGTTCGTGCGCTCTTTCTTCTTCTTCTTCTCTCCTCCTCCTCTCTCTCTCTCTCTGTCCAGAAATGGGTTGCCTAGTCTGAGATCAGAGGCTCAGAAGCTTGTTTGCCGTTAAAGCAGTCAACGGGTCATCCGCACTCCAAAGGGTCACAGGCAGGCATCCACTGCACCACTCCGGTGCTTGTTTGCCGTAGTTCTCTCTCTCTCTATAACTGAAATAATATTTTACTGTTCAATTATCTCCCTCTCTTGATAAAATTATTCTTATAAAATTATATAAATATTTCGTGATGGAATTATCTAATCATATTTTACTGTTCTCTCTCTTGCTCTATGAAGCAGACTTTCTTCGTCCGCGAATCTCCGCGCTGAATGCAGACTGCCCCTCACGGACGCTGTAGCGGACAGAGAGTGAACGAAAAGAGGCATCTGTTTCTCTCTCTCGGAGTTTCACGAGAATAGTAAAGGTTTAGAAGAAACACCCCTGCTCGAGGCCAGATTGCGGTATCACCAAGCGATCGAATTCTCTCTCTTTCGAACCTCCTCTGCTTTTATGCTTCTCTTTCCTTACTGTCAGCTCGGGCGTCTGACAGTAAGATCTCTCGGTTCTCCGGGCTAATTAGGCGATCAATCTATGTGAATCCCTCTGACTCTATTTTCTTAAAGTTCGCTCGACCGGCAGGAATTCTCCGTGTTTATTTCCTCTGCCGGAGAACTAATTTGGGCATTTCAATCATCAAAGACCGAAATTGGATTTTTCTGGGGTATCTAAAGTTTGCATTTATTCCGGTTCTTCTGCTTTCAAAACTAAAACATTATAATATTCTAGTTTTTTATGTAGGAAATTGGAATCAATAGCAGTGTTTCTTTGACGAGGAAGGGGATGTGGTTCCAGTTATTTTTTGCCCTTTCTTCCTTGATCTCATTTGTTGCAGCTGATTACCAAGGTTCTTGTTCTTAATCCTTAGTTTCAAAAATGTCCCTCCTTTTCGCTATTTCTACATATCTACTCTCGGAAACTTTTACGCTTTTTATCAGCTCTCTTGATTTATGTGTTTTTATTTCAGGAGATGCGTTGGATGTATTGAAGAGGCAGTTAAACGCTTCTGCTAACCAGCTGACGGACTGGAATGTGAATATGGTGAATCCGTGCACATGGAACCACATAATCTGTGATGCGCAGGGAAACGTCACCCAAGTGTAAGCTTAAGAAGCACAAAGAATTTCAATGAATCACTGAAAGAATGAAACACGGGGAATTGATAGGTAGACATGAAAGATAGATAGAAAGATAGCGAGATAGTGCTGGATACACAGAGAGAGAGAGAGAGAGAGAGAGAGAGAGAGGATGATGGGTATACAAACAGTGGAATGATTGAACTCGGTTAAGGAAGAATTCTTTTTTCCTCCTAAATGATTCCAGGATCCAGAATGTTCTCTCTTGGGGTCTCTACCATATTTATCGCGTGGTAGTAGTGGATGAGTGGCTCTGGTATAAGTGCAGTTTGACGATTGGCTCAGAACTGGTTTTTCTTCATCAAGAACAAACGATTGAATGAGCTGTATCATGGAAACATTAAACATTTTGATTCACCTCAGAATTTTACTTTGAAATATGTATGATGGTCCAAAAATTATGTTTTCCATTCTTTTTTTTCTAAGTTACTTAGGAAGATCACTTGAAATCAGTGATCGACCATGTGAAGTACCCTCTTCTTCCCACCCAAGAGGTCACCCATCCATAGACTGCCCAAGCTTGCTCACCTGTACCCTTCTTTTTCACCCCGGCATCCCTCTTCCCAGGGAGTCACCCATCCCTACCATGCCCAAGCCTGGGCATATTTAGCTCCAGAGTCCTTTTCCAACCCAGTGCCCACTTCCCAAGAAGTCACCCATCACTGCCCAAGCCTGTCTTCTCCACCCTGGTGACCATCTTATACTTGAGGCATGTTTTGCGACATTGATGATAATGCTTTTGTTATTGAGCAGAATTCTCTGAAACTTTGTCTGTGTCGGTAATGACAACACAAGTACTAGAGATCCATGCTTTTCATTGATCTAATGATTGCTATGATTGACTTGTGCATGACCCCTGCTAATGTTCATACTAATATGCAGCACTCTATCTTCCATGGGCTTTACTGGAACTCTGGCACCAGAAGTAGGTGTTTTGAAGTATCTCTCTGTCTTGTGAGTGTTTTTTGTCCATTTTTCCATCTGTTATAAACTTAAGATGTGGAAGGCTTCCTTAAAACGAAGTTGTCTTCTTTGTGCTTTTGAGCTCAGACAATTGCCCGGGAACAAGATTAAAGGACCGATACCAACAGAAATCGGAAATTTGTCAAATTTGATCCATCTGAACTTGGAAAATAATCTTTTAAGTGGGCAAATACCAGATGTTCTCGGCAATCTTCCGAAGCTTCAGATTTTGTACGTATTTTATGTATTTATTTATTAACCGGTGAGAGGAACTCTTTGCCTTATTCTGCACTCTTTTTTATCAGACCCTTATTTTAATTTTTCAGGATTTTGAGTCAGAACAAACTAAAAGGAAATATACCGAATACCTTTTCAAACATTCCATCTTTAACTGATATGTGAGTTGACTTTTTTAATTCTCTTTTTTCTTTTCCTGATACAAATAATAATAATTATTCTATCTCCATATTCTCGGGTGCAGTGGGCTAGCTTTCAATGAACTAAGCGGATCAATACCAGACCGCCTTTTTCAAGTTGGAAAATACAAGTAAGAAATAATTTTTCCCACAAAGAGCAAATTAAAATAACCTCTTCTTTTTACTGAAAGTTAAAATTATCTCTTCTAGATTTAAAAACTATTCTGTTATCTGTATCATTTTGGTTTACAGTTTTACCGGAAACAGCTTAAACTGTGGATTGAATTACACCCACCCGTGTGCATCCGTGCTTTCCGATGGCGGTAACTATTCATTTCAATGAATGGGGCATCTTGGTAAATATATTTTCTTATGGGGAATCAAAATCTGTTATTCTGAAAATCAGGGGGTTCAACGAAAGGAAATAGTAATACTCCACTTGTGCTGGGAATTGCGATACCACTGGTATTCATACTCGCGGTCATGGGGATATTTTTGGTGGTGAAGGGAAGGAGGAGAGGTCCTCATCGCGAGGTGTTTGTAGATGTCTCAGGTATTGTTCTTGTTATGGATGAGTATTTTCGAAGAAAATCTTATGGGTGGTGATCATTGTTTCTAAGATTTTCTTTTCAAAAAAAGAACTGTTACGAAGATTTTTTCGGCATTGGAGTAAGAGTGAAATCAAATAGAAAGAGAAGAGGGAGATAGAAAAAATAGAAGATAGAGAGAGAGAGAATCGAAGGGGAGAGAAGAGATAGACTCTACTGAAATACCAGTTTAGGCCAACGCTTAGAAAACTTGACACCATAGATCAATTTTTTTCCATCAACTATTTGATTTTCTTGAATACTTTTTTTTAATGAAAAAAGGAAGATCACCCGCGGTCGGTGAACTCCCTGATTTTCTTGAATACTGGAAGATTTACTGCAGAAAACATGCACTTTTATTTGCAGGCGAAGATGATCGGAGGATTGCATTTGGGCAGCTGAAGAGATTTTCATGGAGAGAGCTTCAACTCTCCACCGATGGTTTTAGTGAGAGAAACGTTCTGGGGCAGGGCGGTTTTGGGAAAGTCTACCAAGGTTCTCTTTCAGATGGCACAAAAATTGCTGTTAAAAGATTGACTGATTACCAAAGTGCTGCTGGCGAATCTGCATTCATGAGGGAGATAGAGTTGATCAGTGTAGCCGTTCATAGAAATCTGCTGAGACTCATTGGATTCTGCACCACGCCTTCTGAGAGACTACTTGTTTACCCTTTTATGCAAAATTTAAGTGTGGCATATCGGCTAAGAGGTAATTTTTATTTTTGTCTATCTCGATTGATCTTTTATAGAGATTACGCAGTTTTTATGACTTTCATCTCTATGATACCATTCAATCATAAATGATCCATTAACCATCTCCTCAAATGCATCATTTTCCCGGTTCCCATATAATTTTTGAATATTGCACTTGGTTGATTCTTTTAAGGAGTCCACACCATTGATTAGCCCATCTGCCATCACTCTATTGGTAGCATTTTCCCCTTTTTATTGCAAAGCCCAAGGTTTGCGCTACTTTTACCTAGTTTGTAACCAAATAAGGCCATGCCATCGTCTGCGAAATATCTTGAAAACGTTGATAATTCCCATTGATTTTCTTCTCAATGGTAGCATTTTCCGGTGATCACTATAATCTTTGATGGTTTGAAGAGGCAGTGCTGTCTTCTAATTTCCAGAAATCAAACCTGGAGAGGAAGTGCTGGATTGGCCAAGAAGAAAACGAATAGCTCTCGGTGCAGCCCGAGGACTAGAATATCTCCATGAGCACTGTAACCCAAAGATCATCCATCGAGATGTCAAAGCAGCAAACGTTCTTCTAGATGAAGAATTTGAAGCTGTTGTTGGTGATTTTGGGCTGGCAAAACTTGTTGATGTGAGGAAGACTTCGGTAACAACCCAAGTCCGAGGAACGATGGGCCACATTGCTCCTGAATATCTCTCCACTGGAAAGTCATCAGAGAAGACTGATGTATTTGGTTACGGGATCATGCTTCTTGAACTAGTAACAGGTCAACGGGCCATCGACTTTTCCCGCCTCGAGGAAGAAGACGATGTCCTGTTGCTTGACCATGTAAGGTTTAGATTTTTGAGCTAACATTTTCGAGGGTTTTCTGAAAAAAAAGTGTAATTCACCATTCAGGTCAAGAAGTTGGAGAGGGAGAAAAGATTGGACACAATTGTGGACCAAAATCTGCAGAAGAGTTACAATGAGCAAGAATTGGAGATGATGATTCAAGTGGCTTTACTATGCACACAGCCATCACCGGACGATCGTCCATCAATGTCAGATGTTGTGAGGATGCTTGAAGGAGAAGGGTTGGCAGAGAGATGGGAAGAATGGCAACAAGTGGAAGTTAACCGACGACAGGAATATGAAAGGCTTCGAGGAAGATTCATCTGGGCTGAAGATTCCATGTTCAATCAGGAAGCAATTGAGTTATCTGGCGGAAGATGAGGTAACAGTTGATGCAGGGAGTTTTTACTGGGAGAAAAACCTGGGTTGTAATTATAATTATAGTCGTTGGCTCTGGTGACAATCCAGGTTGTTTCTTCTAGTTTTTGCTTCATGCTTTGTTTTTCTCTGCGGTATTCAGTTTCACTAGAATGAATTTTTCACACCTGACTAGAAAGAAGAGGACGCAAAAAATCATACACTTCATTCTACAAAACATCTAGAATACATGACAAACTGATAAAAAAATACAGAGAGAGTGCGTCTCATCTGCTCCATTCAATGTTGGCATCTGATCGATGGTTGTTATTCAACTGGAGAGAATCTTCAGGCTTGATTGATTTCCCAAAAGTATGCCATCCCAATAGATAAGGTATGATAAACTACAACCAACAGAGGAAGATTACTGGATCAATTTAGGGATTATAGAATTATCAGATGGACGCAGAGATGAGAGAATAAAAAAATATTGAGGGTTTATAGCAATAGAGCCATCAAGTGTCCTAATATTAAGTGATTAATCGAAGAATGAAAGAATGAATAAAACAGTCCATACGTTGAAAGCTGATTTAAGAACAGCAAATTCGCCCCTTGTTATTGGAATATAAACATTTTCTTCCACATCTTGGGTAGAATTTTGAACACCTGAAAGAAACAGCAAAGGATCACTTCATGTTTCTAACCTTATATATGAGCACAACAATGCATGGTACCATCTGGTTTTGATCACAAAGTCAGTCATGAAAATACCATGCTTGATGACGATGACGACGAAATGATGATTGGCAAAAAAAAACTAAAACATTTTCCCGATCTATTTGTAATGATTATGGGACATAATTATACTTCAGATATAAATTTTACCATCAGAATAATTAAATTATACCTATCATAGGTTTGTGGATCTTCAGCTCGAGTTCTGGAGAAGCTCAATCATGAATGATAACGATTTTCATTATATATCATGGATATGTGGGCCTAATAAATATAGGCCCAAAATCTCCAACTGTAAACTAATGAGAGGTAATGGTAACAGGTGGATATAGAACAGACTAGAACGCCTGAAGTGCAACATGATAGGAAAGCATATATGTCTGTAAGTACCATTGCAATAAACAGAATATATTAAAGATAGAGCATTACGAAGATTAAAGAAATGCCCACTGCCATCAGGAAGCGGTTCGACTTTGAGGAGCTTCCTGATCTTCCCTTCTTCACTGTCGATGCCATAAGCATGTCGTCAGATCATAAATGTATGAAATTAATGTTATCAAACCAGAATTTATACATGGTATCACCTATGTTATCAAATGATTTTAAGGGACTATCAAGAATGTCTGGAGTTCGTTGACCAGCAGGCATATGAAGACCAATTGAGATAGGATTTACTTTAATCAATAAAACTAATGTACGAAAAGTCAATGATGATGAGCCTGCTGTCCTCGTCAACTGAGAATAATTTTCTAATGCAAAAGGATTAAAAATAATTTTACTTCACAACAACTGAGAATACACCTGCTGTCCTCGTCGAGGAACAACAAATTTATATGTAAGCCAGGTGCCCTTTTCATGAAGCCCTTTATGCGCTCATAAGGCTTGGACAGAATCTTCCGGAGGCTGAAAATATTTGCAGAGAATCACAAAAAGACTCACAGCATCATCAATCAGATTCTACAGTTGAGAAAATCTGCAACATTTCTGTTGAGACCTTCTCAAAGTACAGAATTGTCTGCTGTGTCTTTTCAGTTCTGTCCTCCAACATAACTGCAAACATTTGGCCGTTGATAGGGTTGCTTTGAGTAGGTCTTTCCGTGAACCCTAAATCCTGAACTGTAATTTAGGGTTTAGGGCTCAGAGATGTTGCAGATTTTGGCAACTGTAGAATCTGATAGAAGATACTCATTGTGATCCACTGCAAATCTTTGCAGCCTCAAAAAGAATCTGTCCTAGCCTAATGAGGCCTCTCACAATACAAAATTGTCTGTTGGGTCTTTTCAGTTATGCCCTCAGACATCACTGCAGACATATGGCTGTCAATAGGGTTGTTTTTAGTTGTCTTTCCGTGAGTCCTGTCACTTTAGATGACCCTTAACTTTTTGAGACCTACATGAGGCCCTAGTTAAAACTCTGGATCACACAACTCAATTATTCCCCATGTGAGAGCTCTGCTTTGTCCCCTCTGAGCATTCCCTGTGTTAGAGGGTGGTCCAGTGTTTGTGAATTCAAGCACATCTCCTGTGTAGATTCAATGGTCGATGAGGCAAGTTCTCAGGATTCAGGACTTAGTCTATCCTGCGGAACAAAGGCTTGTGGATTCAAGAAAGAGCTTTGCTTTGTTCCTACACAGAACATGCATCAATGTGACAGACATAAATAACAAAAATATGACGGACTACGTGTAAGACAACTATTTTTTTTCACTGATCCTTGTTTTCAAGGATCAAATTGGGCACTGGCAGGAGCAGATAATTGTCTTGATCGCAAATTCTAGGCCATCCTAACTGCTATCAAGCAGCTGTCAGATAGCTGCTCCATCTGGTGAGCACTAGGTGTAGGAGATAGAAAA
Organism: Lemna minuta; assembly: GCA_024174645.1. NCBI lineage: Eukaryota > Viridiplantae > Streptophyta > Magnoliopsida > Alismatales > Araceae > Lemna > Lemna minuta. The sequence continues at coordinate 5,300,464 of CM044116.1, read as the reverse complement.
AGCATTCTATCTTTCTCTTTCTATATATTTTTAATGGAGGTGCATATTCAATTCTGGGCATTTTCAGTCTGTCTTCAGAAAGGTCCGCCGGCCCATATTGAATCTTCCCGGCTAAACTTCAATGCTCAGGGATATATGTCATTAATATCAGGAGGATCACCAAACATGAACAGTCAGTTCAGAGAGATTGAGTGATCAGTCAGTCATTCATGAACACCCAATCTCTGAGACCAGGTGATTCTTAAATTGTTTTATGATCTTCATTATAAAAATAACTTCAGCAGTCTTCTTTTTTTTCTGAAAGACTACGTCCAAAAAGATTCTACACAACCACGTGTCAACAATGGTCTCAAAAAATAATTCATTTTCCGGACTTACTTTCTTCCTTTGAATGGATCGTGAAAAAACTCGCACGAATCCTTCTCACCGAGGCTCATCAGCATTCCAATTTCTGGAACAGATAAGGAGAACACCTGAGAAGTAGTTTACAAATAAAAAATACTGACGCGCTTCCTGCTCAACAACTTCAAGGACTTATTCAACACTAAATAAAATTCATTGAATTTGAATTCACCTGCTTCCTGCTCCAATCATACTGACGTGCCGCCACTGCCGGAGCAAACTGAAGCAAAATAAAACCTTCCTTGGAAATCTTATACGCTCCAGACTGTCAAAATGGTTTGTTAATTGCAAAACGAGGAAAAAAATATTAATATCCCCAAAACTTACATCTAAAGAGGTGAATTCTGGAGATTTTGGCTCTACAGTGAGAGCCGCCTTCCCTTTATAAATGTAATGTCCAACGAAAACCCTAGCCGTCTGGCCTGAATCAAAATTAACACCATTATACATCAATTCAGATTTCAATCAATCGGAAATCTTCTACTCTGGTTAATCGATTAAAACAACCGGACCTTCAGGAGACTGCGACCTGAAAGAAGAAGGCTGAGGTGGCATATTGCTGGTGTCTGTCCGACGGCATTTCACCGATAATGCGCTCTTCCTGAAGGAGACGAAAGCATTTAAACGGGAGAATCTCTCGGAAGAGACGGAAGTGTAATTGGGGAAAGCCAAGGAAGAGGACGAGATCGCTTGCATCTCCAGATGAAGAACAGATAGAACTGGAAATTTGAGAGAGGACTACGAGGAAAGGAGGGGAGGGAAACCATTTTTAGTCTATCTGCTTCTTCTCTTAGTCTATCTGCTCTGAGAGCGCGCTACAGGTATCCTCATGGGCTTTTTTTTTAGTTTAGCGAGGCTGAATGACAGCCCAACAGGCCCAGAGAGCTCAACACCCTAGAGTTGAGATACTGCTCAGGCAGTGGGGGCGGCTGTGGCATTTCTCAATGTCTCTCTCTCTCAGCACTATTCATTGCATCTCATCATTCAGACAATCGTGATCGATGATCGAAGGATCACAGCAATCCAACTATCAACTTTTCACGATCATCTGATCATCTGATCAACTTTCAAAATTGAATCGATGTCATTCCGGATCGGATTGTCCTTCCTTCATGGCTAGCAAATCAGTGGAAGTGTTTTTTGTGTATAAAAAATGCTAAAAAATGCATAGTTATCCTCAACTTAGGCTTTTTTTAGCCTAGCCTACTCCAATGACCAATCGAACATGAGAGATTAGCACTTGAAGAAATTGGTCATTTGGGTCAAGAATCATGACACTGCCGAAGAGATTTTGTGCGCGAAAGATGCAATTAATGCTGCAACATGGGTAGTTACCCTCCTATCGGGTCTTTGTCGACTCGGGTCTAGCCTAGAGAGATCAACACTTGGAGACATCGGTCATTTAGGTCATGACTCATGGAACCTCATAAGTGATTTTGTGGGCGAGAGATGCAAGGAATGACACATTCATGGGCGGGCTCTTTATCTTAAAACTTTTACCCTTTGAGTGTTGGGGTACATTTGACTGTGCAAGACCTTATTTTTGTACCTTTTATTGGGCCTACTCAAGTGACTCCACTTATTTTTTTTACGGAGGGGGCTCTCTCTTCCCCATAAGAGTTCAACTCTCATTTTGTCTCTTTTTCTCACGTGGTTTCAAAGTACTAGCATTCTTCTTCTGATTTTTATACTATTTTTTAGATCTATCATTGTGGTCACGTTCCTTTTTCCAAGCCCTTTTCATTCAACTTCCTAATAAAAAGCTTATAGGTCTACATGCAATTCTTGGCATGTTTTTATGAAAACAGTCTCAAAATTAGCACTTACATAGTTTTTTTTGTCAAGATTATACTATTTCCCTAGATTTTTAGAGGTCACATCATACTATTTTTCGGAAAAAAACGAATCAAATTAGAGAGTTCTGATTCATTAAAAAATTTTAGTGCTCAAATAAATTTTGTTCTTAGAATTCGACAAAAGTTAAAGGGAGATTTAGATTGGCCAACAATTGTGGCTCATTAGATTCAAGGTATCTTTTTTTATTTTTTACTGAGGTAAAACATTTTGGGTTTTGAGGTCAATAAAATTTTGAAATTTTGATCAAAATATCAAATGCAGCGGAATAGATTGAATAGGATATTCAAAACACTATGCCACTAAGAACATACAATCCTATCATCTAGTATGTATGAGAAAACATACTTATAGGATTTCATTGAAGGATTTCTTTAAGCTATTTAAGTGTTTGGCCTCTAGCGGTATCCACACGGTCTCCGGATATTTGGACCTCCTCTTCAAAACTCTGCACCAAAAGAGAAAGATAAGAAATGAGAGAATTCTCACAAGGCTTGCATGGGCACCTTGAGTTGTGGTTGTTCTCTTCCTATTTATAGATATTTGGTATGAGGTTTTTTTTAGATCTAATCTCTATTAAGTGGACATAGTTATGTATTATTGTGGATTAGCTATCATTTTAATCCCATTAAGTGATTCAATTATGTTTAATCTGGGGATTACGACATTCATATATGTGTGTGGAGGTTAATTATGTGTAGAGGTAGTAAATCAATTATTAGTCATTAATGGGCTGTCTAATGAATGATTAGAGGCTTAAGCTTTCCTCTATTCCTATAAATAAGAAGCCATAGTCCACTTGGATAACTTGATGCTCATAACCCTCAAGAGAGAATCCCATTTCCTCTAGAGATCAGGAGGTTACATCAGGGATATTGAAGAAGACTATTCTCCGATTCAGTAATCTACTCCGATGAAGATCAATCCGGTGAATCCAGGTATGTGTTTAATTCCAGTTTATGAATCTGATTATTCTGATGAATCATGATGCATATTCAAGTTCCAACAGTTTTTTCATAAAAACCCTCATAATTATGTCTATATCCACCAACATCTATAGACCTTATATGTGTGACCCTCTAGGTCTATATATCTCACTAGTTAATAACTCTATAGACCAAATAATACCTTATTGGTCAACCTTAATTAATTATCCACATTAATATATAGATTAATTAATCAAGGATCGATTTAACCCAATCGATAGGTTGAGTTGCTAACCCGTTGAGTGCCAAGCTACACCACGTACTCTAAGAGATATGGAGTACATAAGAACTGCCCTATGGAACCTTTCCGTGATCAATTACCATATTTGTATAGTCCTTCAACCGCACGAGACTCATGAATGACTTAGGGTATGGTCAACTGTCAAACCCTAATAGATCACTTAAGTTAGTACTGATGCGTGTAGGAAATCATCGAGAACTCCTTCTCCAATATTTCCACTGTCTTGGCTAAGGATTTCATCACATCTCATTCCTTGAGTCAATCAACTCAATTACCGAGGACATATGATCTCATCTTGATCATAAAATCATCTTCGTGGAATTTATCTTGTATCCAATATATGACATTTTAGATATCCCGTGGCTAAGGATTCGTAAGTCATAATCAAAATACGATCATCCATACACAAGATGTCTTTGGTGTCTCAAGTTAAAGGACCACATGCATAACCATGACATGAATCAACCTGATTGACAGTTAGTCATAATTACCATTAAGGAATTTATACGAATCAATTCAGTGAACTCTTCATCTAAAGAGCACCCACTATCTATCCTTAGTGTCTCTACACCGATGGCGATAGGATCGGCCATACTCATCATATGAGTTGGATACGATAGTGCTATTATTTCCAGATAATTCGATGTCCTTCTCAAATATCCGATGAATAGAAATGCTTAGAACATATGTTTAAGGATTAGTAATCATTGTATTATGATCTCATCATAATTCAGTTAGTCATTGCATATGCTCATAGACTTGATTGCAAACATCACACACGAATGACAATAAATAAATTTCATTTCAATGAACTTAAAAAAGACACATGGAAGTGTGATTGGCTTATAGGCCACATAATATCCATCAAAATATGCTTTGATATCATCATTACCTCAAAGCCTTAACCCCTCCTTTTCAATGATAGATGGTTTGATTGCACATGCATAACCATGACATGAATCAACCTGATTGACAGTTAGTCATAATTACCATTAAGGAATTTATACGAATCAATTCAGTGAACTCTTCATCTAAAGAGCACCCACTATCTATCCTTAGTGTCTCTACACCGATGGCGATAGGATCGGCCATACTCATCATATGAGTTGGATACGATAGTGCTATTATTTCCAGATAATTCGATGTCCTTCTCAAATATCCGATGAATAGAAATGCTTAGAACATATGTTTAAGGATTAGTAATCATTGTATTATGATCTCATCATAATTCAGTTAGTCATTGCATATGCTCATAGACTTGATTGCAAACATCACACACGAATGACAATAAATAAATTTCATTTCAATGAACTTAAAAAAGACACATGGAAGTGTGATTGGCTTATAGGCCACATAATATCCATCAAAATATGCTTTGATATCATCATTACCTCAAAGCCTTAACCCCTCCTTTTCAATGATAGATGAAACTAGAGTTGACCTTTCTTATATCTATTGACTCTGAGTTGACCTATGAACTAGAGTTGATCTTTCTGATATCTATTGACTCTGAGTTGACCTATGAACTAGAGCTGACTTCTTTGCTAATAAACTTTGACTTTGAGTACTAAAGGTTGATTCTTACCAATAATGATTGACCTTGAACACTAATGGTTGACTCTCTAACCTTGTTAAGACTAATCTGTACTGACACATGCGATAAGATTGATAAATTAAATTGGCGAAATCTGCAATTAATACGATCACAGAAATAAGATCACTGAGATACACAGTAGGTAATATCACAGAAATAGAATCACTGTAAGATACAGTTAATGAAATCACATAAATAATATCACTGTACTATCCAATTTGTAATAACGCGGATAAGACTGAAAATAATTATGATACCCTCACTGATGAACTCCAAGTTGAGATTACCTGCAACTGTAAATGTTAACTTGATAGAACAACCTGATGACTAATAGTGTAGTTACAACTAAGGAAATAAACTTGGCAGAAAAAATATTCTATAACAATTTACCGTTTCTGCAAATATAACACTGTGGTATATTCCAAATCTAATTAACAGTACTTACTGAACAATAAATTAATCACAGTTCACGCACCAAGTCAATCTGTAAATAACTCAGTCCACAACACCAATTTTAATGCAACAAATAGAGATTAGTTGTAATTCAGATTAATTAAATTAATAGCTGTTTGAAACCTGAGAAATCTGAAATTGAAAAATGGAGAGGATATCTACGAACCTAAGGAATCAGTGTAACTGTAACTTAAACACACAAAACTGTTGATTCGTATGACTACAAGTTCGAAATATGGTAAACAAAATCCAAAAGTAACAACGAAACTAAGATTAATGAACTTAACGGTTAAGAGACTCGAGTTCAACAATTAGGCTCAAGGAAGTAATACTAAAATCCAGACAACCCACTGACTGATCGGGATGAAATCTACACAAAGAAAACGGTGAGTAAACCGACGAGAGAAGAGATACGAAATAAGCGAAGAATAGGTAAAACACAATGTTAACTAGAGGAAAAACCAAAACGAGAAACCAAAAAATAAAACCGTTTACTAGTTGAATGAATCCCGAAAACTGCTTCTATGGAACATCGTCAGAAATCTGACCACACTAGGTTTTGTCTCCCACTGTGAGGATGAACTGAAGCACCGATTTCACAATCGTCGGAGAGGGTTTCGTATGCCGTCGTCAGGTGCTTGCTTTTTCAATTTCTTTTACTTTTTGTCGGGGAGAGGGTCACAAAAACAAAAACCCTAGTCTTCTTATTTTGGTTAGTTTAAACAAACTACAATAATACCCTCAGCCTCATAGCCTGAAATAGTCACATTCATTAGCATCATAATCCAAGTATTAACGAAACATATAAAATAGTGAAACTTCATATTGATTAATCATGCAAAATACAATTAACGATTAAGAGTAAATGAAAACATAAAATAGTCACATTCATTAGCCTTATAGTCCAACTATTAACGGAAAATATGAAATGGTAGACCTTCATATTAACGATTAACAGTAAAGGAAAATTAGTGATTAAATGTAATCAGCTCAATGGAAATTCAAGACATGTGTATATATCAAAACTGTCGCCCTTACAAAGGTACATATGAAAGCCTTTTAGGAATTCTCTTGTTTCTTCTCTTTCTCTCTTGGTGAAGAGCATTAAAGAAGAGATCAAACTGTCTAGCGATCGTATGGATATTGATAGAAGTTTAATACTCTAACAGCTTTGAGAACTCTGTCAAGTGAACCTTGTAAGTAGAAATTCTAATCTATAATAGATTATATGATCATTGGTTCTTGATGTCTCAAAATTTTGAATGTTTGATTCAATGTATTCTACTGTATTTAATATTTTGATTGAACTTTGGAAGGCTTATTGATCTCATATCCCAATAGATACTTGGTTTGTGGATCTTCTTGCATCCTTTCCTATTGAATATGTTGTTACTAATGGCATGATTTCATTTGTTGGATCCCGCCAAATACATGGTTTTATAAATGTAATTACATGATTATAATATATTGCGATGCATAAGTCTTATTATTTTGATGCATATTATCTTGAAATTCATATGTTTTAAAGACATCATGCAAGATTTTAAATTTTATCTTTAGATTATCACACCTTAAATATATTCTTAAGTTTTCTTTAATGCATGGCTAAGGTAATTTAAAGGAAGAAAAGAAGAATAAGTGGAGAACATCAATATTGGATATTTTTGGTGTTAGATATTTTTAGGATAATTAGAAATAAATGGTACCTTCAACACTCACGATACTTGTATCCAGTACCAATATCTTGATGGTCTATCCCTACTTCTGTGGCATAGATACTTGTCTCATCACTTTTAGTCAAGATAAACAATAAGGATCAAAATACCCTCAGATGTGGTGTTTCGCGTGATGATGAGATCACTTTAGCAAGGACGAAACCCATAGGTAGAGAGAGGTCAGCTAAATTTCATAAACATTTGCAAGTGGAATTTTTTTAAATCCAAAGATGGCATGATGAACGAAACACACTTGAGAAAAATCCTCCTAAGTAGCATACCTTGGAGGTTGCTCCACAAATACCTATTCATTAAGATCACCATAAGGGAATGATGGATATCATGTGGTTACAAGCCAATTACACTTTCATTTACCTTGTTCATCTTTATTAAACTAAAATTTATTCACTGCTATTCTTGTGTGATATTTTTAATGAAGTATATTAGCATATGCAATGACTAAGTGAATTAAGATGAGATCATAATACTGGTGGTCTGAAGTCTATAAGCCTCCCAAATTTTCAATAAAAACATCAAATGCAAAAAAATACACTGAATCAGATATTCAAAACACCAAGCCACTAAGAGCAGATGATCATATCATCTAGTATGTATGAGAAACATACAAGGTTCTCTTGAAGGAGTTCGTTAAGCTATTCAAGTGTCTAGCCTCTAGCGATAACCATACGGTCTCCAGAGGTTTGATCTCTTCTTCAAAGCTCTTCACCAAGAGAGAAAAAGAAGAAAGGAGAGAACTCCCACAAGGATTGCATGAGCACCTTGAGTTGTGGTCCTTATCCCTCGATTTATAGACACTTGGTATATAAATTTTTCATAAAAATCCTAATAATTGTGTCTATATTTACCAACATCCATATAATTTATGTATGTGACCCTCTAGGTCCATATATCTCACTAGTTAATAACTCTATAGACCCAATAACCCCTAATTGATCAACCTTAATTAATTTTTCACGTCAACATATAGATTAATTAATCAAGGATTGATTTAACCCAATCGACAAGTTGAGTGACCAGCCCATTGGGTGCCAAGCTACATCACATACTCTAGGAGATATAAAGTATATAAGAACTCCCTTATGGAACTTTTTAGTCATCGGTTACTATGTATGTATAATCCTTCATCCGCATAAGACTCATAAATAATTTAGGGTATGGTCAACTCTCAAACCCTAATTAGTCACTCAAGTTAGTACTGATGCAAGTAGGAAAGCATCAAGAACTGCCAAGGATTTCATCGTATCTCATTCTTTGAGTCAATCTCCTCAAATACTGAGGGCGAATGAATCATCTTCTAGGACTTCATGTCGTATCTAATATATAATGTTTTAGAGATCCCGTGGTTAGGGATCCGTAAGCCATAATCAAAATACAATCATCCATCCACAAGATATCTTTTGGTGTCTCAGGTCAAAGGACCATGTATACAATCGTGACATGAATCAACCTAATTGATAGTTTGACATAATACCATTCACGAATTCATACAGATCAATTCAGTGAACTCTTTCTCCAAAGAGCACCCATTATCTCTCTTTAGTGTCTTCACATTGATGGCTAGAAGATCAGCTATACTCATCATATGAGTTAGATTATATAGTGTTATTCTTTCTAGATAATTCGATATTTTGATATGAGCAAATTCACGTATCAAAAAATTATACTCTACTCTTCAAATCTGATTTTTTAAATTAGAACAGTGGTGAGTCGAGGTTGAACCACAGGGAAGAAGGTTATAGGATTGAAATCAAGAGATGTTTTTGGTATTTTTCTAGATTTAGAAAGCAAAGATAAATGATGAAAGAAAGAAAATGTGTGCGGAGATGAAATGAACTGAACAAGTGCTTTCAAACTCCTTACAAAGATTGAAAACACTTGATCAGTGGAGGAAAAGTGAATTTAGGGTTTAGAATTGTGAAAATGTTGATAATACTTTTTGCCCGGACTTGGCATCTTGCATCCAACACAAAAAATGAAAAGATAAGAGAAGAAACTCACACGAATGATGTTTCATACTTGAAGAATAATCAATCACTGCCTTCTTTCCTTCTAGTTAGCCAATACTAGAGGAAAAAAAACATTGAGAACCCTATGTTTTCCATCTCAAAACTTAAATCGGTCCCAATAAATTCGTAGAACTTGAAATGACGATCATGCCCATAAAATTTCAGCCCCTAACTCCATTAGCATCATCAGATATCAAGCTCTTAATTTAGAGCAATCTAGATTGTTGATCTAATTCTCTCCTCAAACCATGCCGGTCAACTCGCTCTAGGCCGATCAAACACAAAATAATTATGTAAATGATCCTTAGCTCTCTCCTCTCTCCTCTTTCCTCTCTTTCCTCTTCTCTCTACTCTCTCCTCTCTCGCAATGACGAGGAGCCCAAACGAGAGAGAGGGAGAGTGGAGAGATACACGGGAGGCTCAAGAAGAGCGGAAGTAGAAGAAGCAGAAGATTACGAACATTTTTTCTCACGCATGCACGTAACGAAAAGGCGGTGGACATAGAAGAGAGAGAGATGAAGAGAAAAGAAGAACGCGGAAAAGAGAGAGATGAAGAGATGACGAATACGTGATAAAAAATTATGTTGTGTCTAAGAGAGAGAGATGAACGAGGGGAGAGATGAAGAGGATGAGAGCGAGAGGAGAAACCCTCTCTTTGTCCCGCAAGAGAAAAGATGGTGCTAGAGAGGAAATCCTCTCATGAGAGGCGTGTGGGAGGTGAAATCTCTCCTGCGATGGAAATCCGACGCGTGAGAGGATTGATGAAACGATTTCATGCGTCCGTTGAATACACACAATCTTATTTCTACGTGGATTCCTCCGTTGTGGGTAAACGGGAAACCAGACTCTACGAACCCGAGGAAAGGCTGTACAACTTTTGTGGGGGCGTTAAGACTGGAGTTTTTGTAGTGCTAGCAGGAATGCAAGTGAATGAATCCCATCCCCACTTTAAAGTAAGCGAGGTAACGCGAAGTGTTAGGCGCGTCAACACAGTACTGTAGGGGTGGGGGCGCTACTTCGCGAGCCTTCACTGCCCCGTTCTGAAACTTCCCTTCTTTCGTCCGTCCACAAGGTTCTGAAATAAAAGAAAAAGGAGCGGCTATCTAGGAGGAGTCGTGGCGGTTGTATGCCACGAGGTCCCTATAGACAAGGGGACAAGTGAATCATCGGTTTTGGGCGCAAGTTAAATCAAAACAAGTTCCAAAATCACCAAATTAAAGATTAAATCACTAATTAAAGAATATAGTGGTTAATAAGGGTTGAATCCACGTAGAAATAAGAGAAATTTTGAGATAAGAGAGAAATTCGATTAAATCAAACAATGAAGTGAGGTGAGAAATTAGGGATTTTAGTACATTAAAAAAGAAAACTCCAATACGAATCGATGGAATCAAAAATCAATGAATTTGGATTAAAATTCGTGAAGAAATTGAGATTTGAAATTGAGATTGAAATTCAATCGCGAAAATAGATGAAAATCGTAATGAACTAAAATTAAACTAATCTACGATTCAAAATATAAATATAATGCTAAATGAAGATGAATTAAGATGAAAACACTCAACCTAACCCAAAGTCTTGCTCAAAATGATCGAATTAATTGCCGGATTCATGGCTTTTCATTCCCCGATTTCGAAAACAAAGTTCGGTGTTCAAGATGTGGTGTCTTCCAATTCTCTCAATCAACTCTTGATTTCAAACACTCCTCGGACACGAAAATGAGTCTAGAAGAATTATAATTCAAGAGATTCTCAAATTGTGATACTTAAATAGTTCGATTTGCTCGAAAATCGAAGAACAAGTTTTCGTGTTGAAGAATAATTGAATTTCTAGTCGATTTTGGGTGTAACAGTTAGATGCGTCATTTCATTTTTGATCAATGACTCAAATTGAACGTCGATTCGTGAATCTTCATCTTTAAGTTGCATTCGTCCGATCTACGATGAAGCGCTCAAATTTCGCCACGTAGCGTGATAAGAAGATGCATCGTTTGATGTGATCTGTTCGATCTTCATCGGACGATTGCGATGATTCCACGTGTCCATCGGATGCATTTAATCTCGACCGTTATAACTCCCCTGATGAACGACTGAAATTAAATTGCCTTAAACCGAATCTTTGCCTAATTAGATGTTGCCACATACCCCTGCGAGTAAGTGAAATCTGACAGTCGTGATTAAATAAAGCGATCGGACGTCTCTCGATGTGCCACATCACTTGTAACTAAAAACAAACATAAAGAGTCCCTGGAATAAATTATGAGATTTAATCGTGTATATAAGATACACGATAATAATGGGTTAGCGTAAAGTCTTTATTAGATGCTTAACCCACTAATCATTCTCATGCGCGCACATGTGCGCACTCACCCACACACGCATGCGCACACTTGTCACACACAGATGCCACCACGTGGTGTGTGCATGTGTGGCCATATGGCCACGTGACGACACTCTGCCACGTTAGCACGCAATATATAAAGCATTATTTATCTATTTTTTTATTTTATTCTTTTAAAAATAAAAAATAGGTTTAAATAAATTTAAATTTTTTTCGAAAATTCCTAAAAATTAGAAAATTCATTTTTCAAAATACAACTCAAAATTAATCCAAATTTATTTTGTTGGATCAGAAATTGAATTATCGAAAAATCCAAACTAATCCAAATTAATTTGAATTAATCCAAATTAATCTAAATTATTGAATTAATCTAAAGTAATCCAAATTAAATTATCAAAATATTTAAATAACGAGATAATTAATTTAAATTTCAAAAATACACTCATTCCTCTTAGAAAATAAATTTAGAAAAATACATGAGTATAAATAAAAACATTTTCTCTCATCATTAAATTATGAAAATACAATTATGTTTTCAAATATAAATGGGAATAAATTATATTATTAGAATTATGCATAATTATCCCCAAAATAATACATTTTTATATCATAACCTAAAATTACATAAAATGATAAAAATGCACTCAAAATATGATAACATGCATACAAATAGAATATTTAATGCCTTAAATTCTATTAATAATCATTTAAATTCATGTATAAATTGCATTTTATCAAGGATCTTGAATAAAGAGCTGGAAGAGAAGAGGGGAAAGAGAGGGAGACTAATCATGAGAGGAAGAGGCACACACGAGGGACAAAGGAGGATAGCAGGAGAATAATTTCTCCCCCTCATCGCAAATGCATTTGCGCGCGAGGAAACAAGGGAGAGGAGGGGGAGGAAGAAGAAAAGGAGAGGGCAAGAAGGAAAAATTTCTCCTCGCGACGGAAAAATTTTTGTCGCGTGGGAGAGAGAGATCGCAAAGAGAGGGAGAGAAATCAAGAGAGAGAAAGAGAGAGAGAGAGAGAGATTGCGGAAGAGAGGGAGAGAAATACGGAGAGAGAAAGAGAGAGAGATCATGGAAGAGAGGGAGAGAGATCAAGAGAGAGAAAGAGAGAGAGAGAGAGAGAGACAGAAAGAGAGAGAGAGAGAGAGATCACAGAAGAGAGGGAGAGGGATCGGGAGAGAGAGAAATAGAGAGAGAGAGATCACAGAAGAGAGGGAGAGGGATCGGGAGAGAGAGAAATAGAGAGAGAGAGATCACAGAAGAGAGGGAGAGGGATCGGGAGAGAGAGAAATAGAGAGAGAGAGATCACAGAAGAGAGGGAGAGGGATCGGGAGAGAGAAATATAGAGAAATAGTGAGAGAGAAAGAGAGAGAAATAGAGAGAGAGAGAGAGAGAGAGAGAGAGAGAGAGAGAAAGAGAGCAAAATAGGGGGAGATTGAGAGAGAGAGACTTTCTCTTTTTTCTTCCTCTTTTTGAATTAATTTTCCTTAATAAGAAAAATTATATCATTTTTGAGAATTATATTCTTGAGAATAAATATCATTAAATGCTCTTAAAATGTTTTTAACTTATTAAAAATCAAGAATATTCTCTCAAATATAAAATTATCATTTTAATCATTTTAAATCATAATAACATGTATTTATGAATATATTTTAGAGAAAAGTACATAAAATGTATGATATTAATACATGAAATTGCATGTTATTAATATTATTATCGAATATCCCATGAAAAGGAATGTTTAAAACATATGTTTAAAGACTAATGATCACTATATTATGATCTCATCATAATTAACTTAATCATTGCATAGAATCATGGACTTTATTGTAAATATCACATAAGAATGTCAATGCATAAATTCATTTCAATGAACATAAACAAGATACGTGGAAGTGTGATTAGCTTATAGGTCACAAAAAATTCATCAAATACAACTATAAGTAGTCTTTAAAAATATGTTTTAAATATTATTATTCGACAGATATTTGAGAAGGATATCGAATTTATGAAAAGAATTGTATTATCTAATTTGACTCATATGATGAGTATGGAATGATGATTTAGGGTTGAAAATGTAAAAATGTGGATGTAAAGGGTTGAGAAAATAGAAAAGCTAGAAAATAATAAACCCTCATCTAAAGGTTTGCAATCAAAACTCACTCTAGCAATGCTTTTCAATCAAACAGTACTTCAAGAGCCCTTACATCTCTTGAGAGTTGGCAGCTTGCACCTAAAAAGATGAATGAATAAAAAGGGAAAAAGCTTACTAGAAATGATGTTCTGCACACGATGAACAATTGAACATTGCTCTCTATTATTTGGCTAGCCAACAATAAGAGCCCCCAATGAAATGTTCAAAAACCTTTTTTTCTTCATATTTATAATTAACCATCATGGGGACGTAGAGCAAGGGGAGAGAGAAGATTAATATTGACCATGTCAACATCACAAGAGGAGAGAGAAGATTAAGAGGGAGAGAGAGAGTACTCTGTTTTTAATGAAGAGAGAAAAACTACGGCCAATAGGAGGTCACTATGTCACTTATGAGCCTTGGTCCAACCCTTTGCCAGAAAATCGTGGGCTGCCATGTCATCTGCCATTTAAAAATCACTCAAAAAGATCATAAAAATATATTTTATGGTTTTATAAAATCATTTATCAATTATTTTAGCCTTTCTAAATTCCCAAAAAATATTAAAAAAATCTTTAAAAATCAGAAATATTTTGTAAAAATTAATGTTAAGCATTTTGAAACCATGATAATATGCATTCATAAATATTTGTGTGTAAATAGATACATGTTAAGGTAGAAATTAATAGAAAATTCATTTAATAACTTAATAAATTATTTTCTTGATAAATTAATATCATACAATTCTTACAAAATGCAAACAAATCATAACAAAAATCTAGAATATCCTTTTAAATTTAAAGAATATCATTTTAAGTATTTTAAACCATAATACATACCTTTATGATCGTATTTATAGAAGTAAATGCATGATATGAAAGCATTAATTTACTAGTTAATAGAGTTCTTATATAGCAGAGTCCGTATATAGTCCCCTCTAGTAGGTGGTGTAGCTTGGCACCCAACAAGCTAGCAACTTGACTTGTCAATTAGGTTAAATCAATCCTTGATCTAGATAATTAATAAGCTTAACCAATAATCTGATATTAGGTTTTTTTAAGTTATTCGCTAGTGAAATATATAAACCTAGATGGTCATACGAATGAAGTCAATGGATGTTGATAGATATAGATATAATTGTAAAGGTTTATGTGAAAATTTTATATTCCTAAAGTCTATAAAGATGGGAAGAATGACAATAACTAAGGGTACACATGCAAACTTTCTAGAAAACTCTCCCTTCTATTCTCTTTCTCACGTGAAAAAGAGCATTCTAGAGGAGATCCATTCGTCTAGAAATTTTTTAAATACTAGTAGAGGTTAGACCCTTAAGCAGAATCAAAAACTCTTTCAATAAATCTTATATGGATTAAATTTATTCTAGATGATAAGATCATGGGTTCTTGGAGCCTCGGTGATTTGAATGTTCAATTCAATATTCTATTGCATTTGATGTTTTTTGCTAAAACTTTGAAAGCCTATTGAGCATCAAGTCCCATGAGGGAAGGCAATAGAGATAATCAACTAAAGAAGACACCACATATGATGAGCCACTATAGAAAGAAGAACTCAAATTGAGTTCAACTAGACCACTAAGGAGAAATTTCTAATATAAACTTTCCCGAGACCTCAAGTGACTAGGTGAGTTTTATGGAGAGAAAATGAGCCATTTAGGCTAATCTTGAGTGGAAAAATCCATTTGAAAGTCATCATGTAGACATATTTGGGAAAAGGAATGATTAGATCATGTCTTATGCTCTCACCTTGTTCACTCTCCCTTCATGTGTCTTTGGTTGCACCATCATTCTTTATGAACATCACCAACCCCTATGCTTAAAAGAAAATGTCATCGTCAATCAACAACATCAACACCTTCCGTACATTACTAGCACACTTCTCATAAAGAAGTGCACACCTCAGTAGCTTCAGTTAAGATGTATACAGTCACCTTAATAATTGTCTCCCATTCTTTTGATCTATTAGTGCTATTCACCTTCATCAACTCTATTTATAGTTAAACTTCTTATGGCTATCAATGAATGTCTTTGGATGCTATATGTGTGTATTTGATCATACTCATTTTTTATCTAAACTTTCTCCTTAGGCTCTTAAGGAGTATTCATAGGCTTCCTCAGTACACAAAATGTTTTCATATCTTTCTTCCAACATTTTTCTATACATCACTTCTATTGATGTTAACTTCTTTAAGAGTGCTATGTATTTTTCTTCTTTCCTCACTCCTTTATATCTATTTCTCGACCTCTTAGCTTTCCACCTTTTTTCCTCCACTAATCCTCCTTCAAATACTTAAGATTGTTCTATGTGAATCTCAAGTGATCTCTCCATCACTTGCACCACCACTTAAATCAATGTCCACTAAATCTTCCGCTAATTCTTCCCCTATTTTGAAAAGTCCTTCATCTACTATCTGATCTAACTTATATGATGAGAATGATTGATCTTTTAGCCATCAATTTTGAGACACTAAGGGTAGGTCGTTACCTACCCTTTAGATAAAGAGGTTATTAAATTTATCCATATGAATCCCTTAATAGTATTATGCCAAACTATCAATTAAGTTGATTCATGTCACGGTTGTATACGTGGTCCTTTGACTTGAGACACCAAAAGACATCTTGAAGATGGATAATTATATTAAATAATGACTTACGAATCCTTGGCCACGGAATCTATAAAGCATCATATATTGGATATGAGATGAAGTCCTCAAAGATGATTGTGTGTTCAAGATGGGATCATCTGCCTTTGATATTTGAGGAGATTGATTGAAAGAATGAGATGCATTGAAATCCTTGGGCAAGGTAATGGAAATGTCAGATAATGAATTCTTGATTGATTTCTTGCCCACACTAGTACTAACTTGAGTTACCAATTAGGGTTTGACAGTTGTCTATATCTAAGTCATTCATGAGTCCCAGGCGAATAAAAGAGTATACATACATGATAACTGATGATAAAATAAGGTTCCATATGGGAGGTCTTATATATTCCATATTTCTTGGAGTACATGGTGTAACTTGGCACCTAACGAGCTGGAAACTTATCCTATTAATTGGCTTAAATCAATCCTTGATTAGTCAATCTATTTATTGATGTAGATAATTAATAAAGGTTTACCAATAAAGTGTTATTGGGCGTATATAGTTGGTAACTAGTGATATATATGGACTTACAGGGTCACACATATAAAGTGTATGAATGTTAGAAAATATAGACATAATTATAAGGGTTTTTTAGAAAAAAAATCCATATACTAAATGTTTATAAATAATGAGAAAACGACCACAATTCAAGGTGTCTATACAAGCATGATAGGAATACTCTCATTTCTTATCTTTCTCTCTTAGTGAAGAAGTTTGAAGAGGAAATCTAACTATCTACAGCTCATGTGGATACCATTAGGGGCTAGACACTTGAATAGCTTAAAAAACTCTTTCAATTGAATCCTATACGTACGTTTTCTTATATATATTAGATGATAAGATCATCTACCCTTGGTACCTCAATATGTTGAAAATCTGATTCAATGTTTTTCATTACACTCGATGTTTTGATCAAAATTTTAGAAGGCTTATCGACCTCAGATCTTAACAATTGCAGCTAAAACAACCTGTAATAGGGACTAATTCCCTTATAAGTAATTTGGGCATTACTATTGAGAAAACTATACACGTATAATGTGATAATTATGATACAATCTTCATGTTAGGTACAAGATCATTGCTTTTGTGTTTCCAATATCTGGCTATATCATACATGATCATGATAATTAATGGTGTGTAACCACAATGTGTATTACCTACTTCACTTTATGTCAAATATTGTGATAATAGAAAAATCTAACTCAAAATTTGATAGATGTTTTTTTCAGCATCATGAGATAAATTGTTCCAAAAGAATTGAGCAATTGTATAAGAACCAAAGAAACATTGTCCTCTAGTGACAGGGCACCACAATAATCATGTGCCATCCCTTTATCTGATAATAATAAGAAGAGCAAACTATCCAATTCTAGATCCATTTTGAAATAACTCACCAATTGGCTTATTGGTTGATACCTTTTCCTGGAGATCCCAATAATCATATTTTGGGGATTGAATTGCCCCTGATCAGTCCAATCCAAACTACCCATCCCTATCACTTGATATTCATCAATCGAGCATTGCTTGTTTCACTGATGTAAGAAAAAACCTGAAGCATAGCAAAATAAAAACACAAGTGAGCACTAAATCAAGTGTGTAAGTAGCCAATGGTCCAATCAACAACACTAGTGATCTTGGGCAACATAAGGTGTTGTGCGATGAACATGCAAAAAGTTTATCAAGGAAAAGATTGCCTTCGAACCAATTAGTTGTGACCTTATTTTCTAAGAACGAATTAGTCGGTGAAATTACATAGGGGCTACAGTCACCCCTCTAAATGATCATGATCAAGGTAAACAGGATTAGGATCTAAAGTATTTCACAATATAGCTTTATATATAGAGAGTGAGAGGCATATGACAGGGCGAGCATATCCTCAAATTAACTCCTATTGCCCAAGGAGTAGCGTCACCTCCACTCAATTTGGAATGGGCCCATTTTCAAGTAATCCCCTAATTCTATCTTCAGATATCACAGTGCATGGTAGCAAGCACATGGTTTATCCAGTTTCTAGCGAGCGCATACTCTTTTGATCCAAAAGGGAAAATAAAAATGCATTTATCACCAAAAAATTGGCCAACATACCCGGAAAATTAAGTAAATATTTTGATAATCATACACGAGACAGAGCCCGAATAAGTTATTGAAGAAAAGATTTATGAATGTCGAAGATAACTCATACTAGAGAGGAGTAATCCAATAGGATGCATCCTAGCTTCTGGCCTTATTTCTGGTGTCCAAGATGTCATTCTCTATATGCTTAACATCATCTTTCAATCGTCGCAAGGTGCCCTTCAGCTGACTTTCTTCATTATAATAGTCCTCCAACACGCTCATGAGATGCCTCAGGCAAGACAGGTACTCTTCCTTCACATCTGGGTACTTCAACAAGCTCCGGATCTCACGCTGCATGAAATTAATTTTTTTCGTCAAATAGTTTAGGTTTGCAATGCACATTGGAGGATATACCTCTTTGTAGAGGGCAATACATTCGCGAAGGGCATGTTCAGATTCTGTTCCAGGGTGGCCCGTCATTTGCATCTAGAGAAACATATAACACAGTTTAACACATGAAATTGAAGAGAGCTAACAATTAAAGAAATAGTTTAAAAGTTATTAAGATTCATATTATGCAACCCTAATTAGAGCTGGTGTCAGTAGAAGGCAACGCAAAGACAAAGTAGAGTGAATGAGCTGTAATTATATGTTCAGATTCAAAAGGTTAGGGCACTAATGAAAATTATTTTTAAGAAAATCTCGCGTGAATGGAAAATCAATATGAAATGCTCCACAAGGACTGGAAGAAAATGGTATGTAACAAACCATTTTCCAATTCTTGTCATCAGCCAAAGATTTCAAAAGAGATAATCGGCTCACCGTTTCATTTTGTAGTTCATACTTGGAAACTTCCAAGAGGCCAATCGCACTTAGAGATTGTAACTGCATGCAAATGTTCAATGGAAAACATATTCAAATTTTGGAGAAATTTATTATTCGACAGAGAAATTTAGAATGTGAAGCTCAACAGAAAATTAAAAACACAACACAGAAGGTGAGGCTAAAGTTAGGGGTGCAGAGTTTGGTAGTTTCCGATGAATTTTATCAATTGACTATTGAAAACACAAAAGCCAGTATATAAATAGAGAAGATAAACCCCACAACTACTTACATTGCATAAGATTCAATTCTATTTCCTTACACACGCCTTTGAATTAATCAAAATTTTCATTAACCTTAGAGAAAATAATAAAAGGCAAAGAGCATTTAAAAGCTAACAAGACAAAGCTTGAAGAGTGTTGACATGGTCAAGAGGGCAATGGCAATCCACGATTAGTTGGGACTTATAGGTATGTCCTCAGACTTCATAAATAAAAAGTACATGTCTCAAAGGACACAGCAATCAGATGATTGTCAAATGAGGATAAATTGTTAAGTTCTCTTTCCATTGATCCTCTCTTCCCCTCTATTTGCCACTCAGAATGCATCCATGTCAATTGTACACATCTCTCACAATCTCTGCCTCTCATTATTCCCTATCTACCCTCTCCTAACTTATTACATCTAATTTTCTGAGCCTCCTTTTTCGCTACAAAGTTATTCAGACTATCATGGAATTAAAGTCTTGATGAAATTGCATTTTCCAGCACAAACGGAATTACAGATCAGAGACTCCTTTTATGATGTGGAAAGGTTAAAATCCTGAAGGAGGAAAATATTATGTGGTCCTACATACCAGTGTTTGTCTAGATTTTAAAACCAATCCCCTGTGGTGTTTAAAAATAATCATTGCAGCAAAAGCCCTTCAAAGTTCTAATCCATGTTGGATGCATTCCTCAATCCACTACCTACACTCCTGCATCTCCTTTTAGTCCAAGGTTCACTGGCTATCAACACAGGTTTCTCCTCTGTGAAAATCAGCAATATACTTAAAACCTGGATCAACAGAGCCAGGTGCTCAGTAGGAAGTTCCCCAAAGGTAAAGATAATCTATTATACACACTTGTCCACGTTAAAATAAATAATACAAGGTACGCCTCACACGTTTACAATTTGATCCCTTAAGAATTCAACAGCTCTCTTTCAGATATCAGAAGGTATAACCATAACAACTGGAAAAACATGGTTTAAAAATACAAGCTACTTACTGGAATGTTAAACAGAGAAAAATTCCGGGAATTTAGTAAAATTGAGCAGCTCACATGCAAAAAGTGAGTATATTTGCATAGGAGATGTTTAATGTCCGATATATACTAGATAAATAAATGTTCTAAGTGACATTTATAACTTCCCTGATCTAACAATAGAGTTCCTTTTTTATTTTCTTGAGGTCCAAGTTTCCCCAATTGGAGTGTGATCATTGGCTGGCAGCTTAATTTTCTCTTCTGAGAAATAAAAAGAAAAATTACACGTTTGTTGAGAAAGATTCTTATAGTAAAATTAGGCATCTTGCTATCATCGAAATTAACCTACTTTAACATATCTTTTTACCTTAAATAGTTTTATCCTCAGTCCAACAACAAAGGGATGATATTTGTAGAGCAATTATCAAATTGTTAGGTTTTCCTACAACATCACAGATGATTTCTAGATATTATGTTTATGATGGGACCAAGCCTTATAGGTCTAGCAGTGGAGATGTCATCATGCCCATTAGTCATGGGAGGGCATGACAGTGAAGCCACCTGTAGGGGGCCATGACAGTGAAGCTGCGAGGGCAGAAAAGCATGACAAAGAAGTTGACACTGACCTCTGAGGAATCTTAGAAGAAGCAGATTATCAACCTACATACCATCACACGCACACACACTCTCTCTCTCTTCTCCTTCTGTTTGTTTCTCAATTCTCTATTCCCCTTTTTTGAGAACTCAAATCATTTGATTTGAAGAACAAAAAAGAGATCACCCGAGATTGGGGAGCCTTTGAAAATTATACCGTGTATCCTGGTGAGATACAAAAGTGACAAAATGGGTCAACCCTTCTCACACCCTTCCCCTTCTCACACCCTTCTAACCACCATGATACAAACTCTTCTGCATTGTTTGCTACACTGTCCACCGGCACTGCCCTTCCCTTGAATATAACCTCAGTCACAGTGCAGCCATAGTGCCCATAACACTGCAAAGAGCCTTCCTTTCTCGGCCCCTCTCTTGCACACACCTCCTGTGGACTCAAATCTTCATCATGGATTCCATTTGGCTCCAAAAAATTTATGGTATATAATGGTTAAACAATGATTCTTTCCCTATGAGCATTTTTCTAAGATTCTATCTGAGAGTCAAGGATTATGATGTCCAGTGCTCAAGATCATTTACTTCTCAGATTATTATCTCCCAATATAACTAAAACTGGATAGCATGAACAAAGCCAAAAAACATGGGAAGCTCAACAAACATAAATATTATGCAACTAGTAGCAGGAGAAGTAAACTCGCATTGGCTGAAATGTTTTATGACATAATTCAGTGCATGATGCCACACTGCACCACTTCCCCAAAGAAAAAACCACGAGATTCTTTCTGACATTTCCCATAAATCATCCTAGTTTTTCCTTTTGCAACCAGTATAGTTTTTGAGCTATATTATCCATATTCATGCTGACATGTGGTGATTCTGTTTTTTTTTTTTCAAATATTAGAGGGAAGGGCACCCCAAAATAGTGCCCCACCGATGTCATTAAAGCAATGACGAATGGAACAGATCATGTACTACAAGGGTACAAAAGTCGAGGGGCCTAGACCACCTCGGTGCCAAAAAGACGCAAACCCCCTCGCGTTGTGCTGGATAGCATCAGCGAAGGGGTACAACCCTTGAATATGACCTCATTCCTATGGGTCCAGAGAGACCAAAGTATGGCAAAAATAGTTTGCCACTCAGCTTCACGACGGAATGCTCCGCCGCTGAGAGACTGCCAGAATGCCTCCTCCGAAGTCATCTCGAGACAGCCGACGCCCGTCGCCTGCCACACCTCTTGAGCCAGGGGGCAGGCAAAGAATAGGTGCGAGCAATCCTCCACATCCCTTATGCACAGCGGGCATTCCACGGGAGAGCCCGGGACCATGCGCTGCCATAGTGACCTCGTCATTAGGCGTCATGATTCTGTTTATAGTCTTATGTTTATAATCTTGGAGAACCTAGACCATTAAGGTTGATTTATAACCTGCATGCAACAAATTACTTTTTGAGACTGTTTCATTGTGACAACAGCATTGGCAACCTAGGTTTCAGAACGCCAAATCCCCAATGACTATCTTCCAGTAGACCGATGACAAATGAATTCCAATATTATTAATAAAAAGGAATCTAGAGAAAACAAAAAACAAATGATGGTCACTTATACGAAAGACAATTACAGAAAATAATAAAACATTTTGAGGTTGTCACTTGGATGCAAGGTTTGGTTGTGAAATTTGTGATTAAACATGAAAGAAGCAGACTAACCATTGTGATTAATGCCATAAAGGAGTCTTTCTTGCTGTCCACCGGAGCCCTGGCATTCAGACTATTTTGTCCAGTTGCTTTTGAACGGTCCAAGATTGTTCTTGCAATCCTATCAATATGAACAGAAATTCAACTGATATTATGACAGAAATCAACTGGTTTATCAATAAAACAAGAATTCTAAAAAAGTAAAATTCCCATTTACAAAAGTATTCTACATTTTTCGATGATGTTTATGTTTATGATGTTAATCTTGTGATTTTTGCATGAAATTTAATAGACATGGATTACTTCCTATCATTTCCTTGCCAAAATTTGTGACATAGAGGAATAACAACAGATCAGAAATCTATAATGTTTCAAAAAACAGATCAGAAATCTATTTGGTCCAAGTGTATGATGTACAGATAATCATTGACTTGAACTTCTCTGGAGGAAAGATGGACAAAATATATAATCATAGACTCAAGTCCCTATTTGATGCAAGGATGCATAATGAAGTTTGTACATTTTTTCAGCGAAAGAAATTTCAAAACCTTATGGAGTCCTCTAAATAGAAATTTGCGTCGCTGAGTGCAGCCCTTGCAACTGATATGTTACTCTTCTTCAGCTCGCTAGACTTTAACATTTTTATTCTAGCTAAATGAAGCATGCTAGAAGCCACCTGTGAATATTGTAGTACAAGAAAGTCAAACAAATGCAGCATCTAAAAATCAAATCAAGCCAGAAACGAGTCACTGCCATAAAATAGGGTACTTTTCATTTCTTTCTACTGTATAACAAAACCAGAACACAAGATAATTAGAATAAGATACTATCCGAATGATAATTTCATATGATACCCTATCTTATCCAGTGGGCTCACTCATAATTGACTCACATGAAACAGTATATAAAGGAGGGGAAAACCATCTGCACCGAGCCCTGACACTTGTCCAAACCCTCTCCCCCTGTCTAGTTCCCTATTCTTATCCTAACCCCTATCTATCTTGTCAGGTTTCCATATCCTCTATCCAAAACCACCTCTTTTCCCTATTCTCTCTCTCTCGCTCACCCCCTCCCAGTGTGTCTATCTCTATCTTTCCTTTCAATTCACATCTACGTCTATCTATCGCTGCTCATTCATTTCCTCTTCCCATTTCTATCTGATTTTGAAGTAGATCATCTCTGTTTGAACCATTGGTTTTATTTCCTCAGTTGCTCGGATATATCAGTCTTACCTAAGTCAATATGCTGCAGTGAACTTTTATCAGTTACATAAAACACCAAACCTCAGCCCATCTCTCTTCCACACATCTAATAAACATTAGGATAAACTGACAAAGATGGGTATAGGAGATATCTTATTATTCTGTCTTTCCCAGTAAAAAACGGAAAGGTATTTTCTTAAATAATATAGATAATCCAAAAAATATGCTCAATATGAAGAAAACTTTAAAATAAACGCATGATGATGTGTACTTAGTTTTGTTTGCATCCATGTAGTCTATTTTGATTACCTTCTACATAATTTTATATTTTAACTGTGCTGGATATGGCTTGCTAGGAAACTAACTCAGTTCTAAATCAGTCTTATTTAGAGTAAAAGTAGCCAATTCAGGTTTTTGTTATCTGAGTGCAGTGAATAGGTTTCCACTAATTCAGTATACACTGAACGTGTTCTTCAAAAGCAATGGAGAGGAAAATGAACCTGAACGTGTTCTTCAGGCAGAATGTTCTTTCTAGTGTGCAAACACCTGCAGGAATGTTTATTTCAGTCACATTTATCTAAATAGCACAGAACACGCAAAATGGGTCACAAAGGAATAAAAAACAGAAAAATACACTGGCATACCGTTCCATAAGCTCCTGAGCTTCCTGCAAATCTCCACATGACTGAAGAGTCAAAGCCAACTGTTCTGCAGCGATAACAGTTTCAAGTGTCCAACCCTGCTAGAGGGTTACAAATAAGATAAAAGCTACTTGGTCCTAACAATAGTAAAGAGAGATTATCATGTGGACAACAGATTTATTTCAAATAGAAGATTCTGTTGTACAGAGCAGCATTGGTGGATGCCATAGTTTGTAACATGGAGGGTTTTGTATCATGGTACTTCAGAAGGGCATGAGTGGGGAAGGGGATTGCAGTTTTTGTTCGCATTTGTATCATATGATGTTTGGGGGATCACCATTCTTGGGTGATCTCCCTTTTGCATTTCCAAAAAAATGGTGCTGCATACTAAAGTAAAAGACTTTGACAACTCCTAGACCCAGTTAGCCCATGGGCCAGAAAAATTAGCGGGCCTAGCACATGAAAGTGATGCAGCTTTTCCGTTGAGAACGCACAAGAATAGGGAGAACATACAGAACTTTATCTGGAAGTACAATTGCCAGAAATCAGATGTCCCCCCCCCCCCCTCTCTTTAATTGTACTAGTACCTTGAGAGAGCTTCTGCAACATATGGCTCCCACTTCCTTGCAGCCACTCCTCAGAGATCCCCCCTGAAAGTTCTCCCTCATGTTTCTACTGCTCCCCTATTTTCAGAGAGGATTCCGTTATTGCAATCACAAAATGCCTGGTGCCTTTTAGGCAGGAAATTTATTTTAGGAGAGGTGCTGTAGAACGTGCAAATTAGTCAATGTACATAATTGTCCCATAAGACTTTCAGGGCCAATTCTTCTGCATGACTCATAATCTTGGTTGCATACTTTGTCAATAACGCCAAGTTCATATTTTGTAATTGCAGAATGCCCAGCCCTCCCCAATTAAGTGGTCGACAAGCCACTTCCATGAAACCAGTGGCACCACCTATCATCCCCCTACCCTGGATCCTTTCATAGAGACCTTCTTCTTAAACCCTCCAAATGCTTTCCAATTCCCACAAGTGTCTTAAACATCAAGAAATAGGAGACGGAGATTGCCAAAAGCACCAAACGCAATAATGCCAGGCATACCCCTCTTGACAACACCTTTGCCTGCAAACCCTCCAGCATCCTCTCCACCTTTGCAATCACCAGCTGCCAGTCTACCCACGAAAGCTGGCCCCTCGTCTATGGTAGTCCTAGATAGTGCATAGGCAGTGTCCCTAACAGCTTTTGAAGAAAGTGGAACATGCATTTACAAAGTTTTAATAAACCACGAGATTCTATACGAGTTTGAAAGAACTGGTAAAGAAGACTAGTAACAAAACCTTATTAAAACCTTTGAAATCTCTAATAAGTGCAAAATTTTCCTTTGTAGTGCTTCAGCATCACGGAGAAGACCAGACTTGATGAGGATCTAACACATAAATTGGACATAATTAGGAAAATCATATAATCATATGCTTATTGAAAAGTATGGAGACTGAAGGAATGGAATTTCAGATAAAAATGGGTAAAAGTGTATACCCCTTCCTCACCTTCACTTTTTGTACAAGAGTGTCAGACAAACTATATAGTCATCCTTATAAATAAATTTCATTCATTTCTCTCAAAAGAAAGAATAAACACGAGTTCTTCATTAAAAAGATGGCATTTAGAAAAAACCAAAACACAAGTGTGGTAAGACCTGAGAAAGATATCTCATCCTCTTAACAAAGATAGCTGACTGCCCTAAACCTCCGTCCTACACAAGAGATGGAATAGAATAAAATACAGAACTTCCAATCAAAGATATACAGAGTAAAACTGAGATCAAGATGACATACCTCAAGTATTCTAAGAGAATTTTGAATCAAAGCCTCTCCATCCTTCTCTTTGCCTTCAAGATACATCACCTGAAAAAAAAAAGGAAAATTTTACCTTCCCAAATGAAAGCATCTTTGTTATTCTTCTTCTTCAATTCATATGCTTATCTACTCCTATTATTTAAACTTCTGATAATCTCTCAAAGGCCAACATGATTGGACTTGTTCACAATGACAACAGCTTGGCAAGTTTGGGACCTACAGTTATCTTACATCTTTAGTACAAATCCAAAATTGCATTTCATGAATCAAGTTTGAGATAGAGCTGATATTTTTCTAGAAATATCAGCAAACTTAAGGGTTCATAAAATCCAAAGGATCTAGAAGTGACATCACTGGGAACATACGAGACTTGAAGTGTTAAAAAGTGTTTCTTGAATTTCCCAAGAAAGGAAGAGTACAGAAAAAAGAAGAAGAAACAAAGAACTGCCAAGGTGACAGCTCTCCAGGGTGAGGTGATTTAGAGAGTCCCAGCTTACCTTTTACAAGAATTGTTCGTGATTTCCCACCCTTTTTCATGGGCAGGTAAGTAATGAAGCGTGATCCTAACTCCCCTCCGGATAAAAGGGATCAGAGTCTCTCACCATTACTCCCCTCCATTGATTCCAGCTTGTCCTCAAGATGGAGATCAGGGTGCCTTTGACGTTTATTGCAGGCTGGTTCCCATATTGTCTCAAAGTCTGGTAGTCCCTTTCACTTGCAAGGACCTCCGTTTTTCTTCCAGATTGCTGGACATCTATGATCTCCAATGGTTCCACAAACCATTCAAGCTATAGATAATGTGTTGAGTAATCAGTTGTAGCTGACCAGTGGTTCCCAGAGCCCTTCACAGTTGAGAGATGCGGAAAAAATTATGCAATTGGCAGGCACTTTGATCCAGTAGGCGACATCCCTTGCACTCCAATACTTTGTAAGAGTCTACAAGTTTTGGAGCCAACTTCTCATTTGGTTTGTCAGCTAATGACTCGGTGCGATATGATAGGATCTAAAAATAGATAAGATCATACATGTCAAGGCAAACATTCTATCTCTTTGTATCTTTGGTCCTCATCATAGTTGACTGAGCATTGTTCATACCTCCTGTTAGAGTTGAGAGGACAATTTCCCTCAAAATAGCTGGACATTGTCGATCAAGGTCATCTAGTAGTGACTTGGACATTGCATACCTTACAATGGCTGGACATTGTCAAATTTCATCCATGCAGATACTCCATTTGACTATCCGATTCCAAATAATAAGGAGAACACCTGTTGAGTTTTGTGCCTAGTAATTGATACATCAACCATGAAGTTGAATTATCTTTTTGGTGAATGTTCGAGTCTATTCCTTAGTGACAAATATGGACTTCCGTAGGGTTTAGAAGGAAGATAGAAAAATACAGAGGAAAGAAGTTTGTTTATTTCATCACCGTGATTACAATTTATAAGGTTTATTTCTAACCGTTACTCATAACGGTAACTATAACGGTAACTTATGTCTAATTACATCTAAGTCCCTATCTTCTGACACTTCCCCTCAAGCTGAGGAGTGAATATCCATCAATCCCAGCTTGCTCCTTAGCTTCATAAAGTGCTCTTTGGGCAGTCCCTTGGTTAACACATCTGCTCGTTGTTCAGCTGACTGGATATAAGGAATTCGAATATTATTCTGCTCCAATGTTTCTTTGATGTAGTGCCTGTCAATACTAACATGCTTCATTCTATCATGTTGCACAGGATTGTGTGCAACCCGAATCGTAGATTGATTGTCACAGAAAACATTGCATGTGCCATTTATCTCGATCTTTAGGTCCTGTAATATCCTCTTGATCCATATTATCTCCGTAAGTCCATGTGCTAATGCCCTGAATTCCGCTTCAGTGCTGGAACGTGCAACCACATCTTGTTTTTTACTCCTCCATATGACTAAATTTCCAGCTAGGAATAGACAATAACCAGATGTTGACCTGCGATCAGACAAGGACCCCGCAAAATCAGAATCAGTGTAAGCATCTAAACAGATCATACCTGATTTTCTGAAGTGTAACCCCAATCCTGTCGTGCCTTTCAGATACCTAAGTACCCGATGTGCTGCCTGCAAATGAGATAATCTAGGACTATGCATGAATTGACTAAGTATATTGACATCATAGGATATATCCGGACGAGTGTGTGCTAAATAGATTAGTCTCCCAACTAGTCGCTGATATTCTCCTGCATTAGTCTCCGGTTCATTTTCATTTAAATTTAATTTGTGATTCACTTCCATTGGAGTTTTCGCTGGTCGACAGTCCATAAATCCTGTTTCAGCCAGCAGATCTAAGACATATTTTTGTTGTGATAGCAGAATCCCATTTTTAGAATAAGCTATTTCGATCCCTAAAAAATATTTCATTCTCCCTAGATTCTTTATAGCAAACTCTTGCTTTAGTCCTTGCTCTAATTTAGCTCTTTCTGTGGGATCATTTCCTGTAATGATAATATCATCAACATATATCACTAATATAGTCAGTTTGTCCTTAGCTGAATGTTTATAAAATAATGTGTGATCTCCATTTGATTGAGAATAGCCGGATTTTTTTATGACTTGTGAGAACTTTCCAAACCAAGCTCGCGAAGATTGTTTAAGGCCATATAGTGATTTTTTTAATTTACATATTGAATTATTAGTAATCCGTTGTTTGGAATATCCAGGAGGAATTTTCATATAAATTTCCTCTTCTAATTCCCCATGAAGAAAAGCATTTTTTACATCATACTGTTGTAATGGCCAGTCAAATTGGACTGCTAGTGCTATTAAAATCCTAATAGTATTCATTTTTGCTACAGGAGCAAAAGTTTCCCCATAATCTATGCCATATACTTGATTATATCCTTGGGCCACTAGTCTAGCCTTATATCTTTCTATACGGCCATCCGACAAATACTTTATAGTAAATACCCATTTGCATCCAATTGGTCTTTTTAATGGAGGTAGAGGTACAATATCCCATGTATGATTTTTCTAAGGCCTCTAATTCTTCTGTCATAGCTTGTTTCCAATGTGGGATGGTGAGTGCTTCATTAGAGTCCTTGGGAATATATTCATTCTGTAGAGAAGTCAAAAAAACCTTATGTTGATGTGTTGCCTTGGAAAATGTTAGGTAATTTTGCAAGGGTGTGGTTACTGCTAATGTTTTACTTAACTGATTTCCTTGTGTGATCTCTCGTGTTTCTGTTTTGTTTCCCATATTCCTGGGAATCATCACTCATAATATGAGGTATGTTTTCTTCATTTTCGTTATGCTGGTTTTCTATGGTCTTCTTCTTCTTCCTAATGTATACTTGATCATAGGTAGGTGCTTTGCTAAAATTATGTATGTCATCAGTTATGTCTGCGGGCTCATTTGTATGTGCAGAAATTTCTGCAGGATTATCATTCCTTGGTATGCTAGTTCTGATATAAGTATGGCTTATCTCAGGTTGCAATTGAAACTCTCTTTGATTAGGGGCTGAGGTTTCAATTTGATTCTGATCTTTGTGATAAAACATATTCAACTCATTGAATGTAACATCACAAGATACTATAATTCTTTTGTTGGAAGGGAAATAACACTTATATCCTTTCTGTACATTGGAGTACCCAATGAATACACATTTAATGGCCTTGGGTGATAACTTATCCGTCTGATGTGGATAAAGGTGTACATAACACTCACATCCAAAGACCCTTTGTGGAAGGTCATTCCCAAGTTTTAGTGGATGTATATGTTGTGAAAGCAGTTGTAAAGGAGACTGATTTTCCAAGTTATGGCTTGCAATCCTATTGCTCAAGTATGTAGCGGTTAACATTGCTTCTCCCCAAAGAAAGAGGGGTGCATTGCTTTGAATCAACAATGCTCTGCCTTTTTCTTGGATAAGACCAATTCTCCTCTCTGCAGTGCCATTTTGTTGGGGTGTGTATGTGCAGGAGGTCTCATGTATTATACCCGTGTTAGTGCAAAAATTTTGGAATTCATGATTAATGAAATCCTTTGGATTCTTTTGTCAAATTGTCTTTCGACCATTTGAGTGAATTGTTGGATTTTGAGGTTGACTTCTGATTTATATCTAAGTAGATTAATCCATGTAAATCTACTGAAATCATCCACAAATATCAGAAACCATCTAAAACCATGTAAGTCCGTTAAATGTGCAAGGCCCCATACATCACAGTGGATAAGTTCAAAGGGATTTTTTCTTCGCTCTACATTGGTCGAAGGATGGGAATGACGTTTATGCTTGGCCTTTTCACATACTTCACATACCAAGGGATCAACACAGGTTTTCTTAAATTTTTCAGGAAACATACATTTGAGAATTTGAAATGATGGATGGCCTAATCTGCGATGGATTAGCATCAGCTCATCCTTTCTGTTGATGTCTGCTGCTGCTAAGACATTGCATTTAGGCAGAACATGATCTCCGGCTCCTCTAACTACCTATGGAGGACGTCTATGTGTCGATAAGTAGTATAAGCCTTGACGGACTTCAGCAAGTCCAGTCTTCCACCTTTGCACCTTATTATACAGAAATGCATTGAGTCCATCAAATTCAATCTTATATGGGTAAAGTGATGCTATTTTTTGGACTGAAATGAGGCTAATAAATAATTGTGGAACATGAAGTACATGTTCCAATTTTCCTATGGGTTCTAAGGAAATTACCCCTATTCCTAAAACACTCAAGAGTGTTCCATCGGCAGTTTGAACTTTCCTATTGTTTGGACAAGGAGTATAGGATGTGAAGAAATCAATGACTGGTGTCATATGGTCTGTGGCACCAGAATCTAAAATCCAAGTCTTACGGGGATCTAGATGAGGTACCTTATCTATAATTGAAAAAATCTTATCCAAAATTACATCCTTACCAGAATTTGCAACTGAGGTAGATCCAACGATAGATGATGAACTTGAAAGGAGATCCTCCAATTGCTTCAGTCTTGCTTTTAATGCCTCCATCTCGTTTTTGTCTGCTGCTGGTTGAATGTGGCAGTTAGGTTGGAGGTTGAGTGGAGGTTGCTGATGTTGAAAGTTGACAGTAGAGGCATTGGAAGAAGTTGGTGTTGGATATGAATGCTGTTTCCAATTTCTTCCAAGATGCTGCTGCCAATTTCCTCCATTAGAAACCACATGACTTTGACTAATCATAGGCCTTCCATGTATTTTCCAGCAAGTGTCTCTTGTATGTCTATATCTCTGGCAGAAATCACACCAAAGGTTATCCTTGGCATCTCCCTTCTTGCGTTGATATCCTTTCTTTGATGGAGTATATGATGGTTTTTGGGGCATTTGGACTGTTCATGTGTTATTAGACGGTCCCTGCCCATTTGTAGCGGTATGAGGAATTGGGGTTGTAGTGGCTGCTTTAGTTAGGAAGATTTGGCTTTACGGTCGATGCGGTGCTTGCATAGCTTGCAGTCTTGATTCTTCCTTTATTACATGGATCACTGATTCATCAAAGGATGCTGATCTTTCTCGATTAAGTAGAAGACTTCTAATCATTTCAAATTCTGGTCTTAAACCGAGTCAAAAAAAGTATAGGTTCTTCCTTTGAGAATATATTCTCTTCCCGTTGGAGTCAGTCGGAAGGGGTCGATAAAAAGTCAATCTCATTCCATATAGCAGTCAGCTCATTTGAATACTCAAGAACACCCCGCTGCTCCTGACGGAGTTCTATGGACTTTCTATTTAATTCTGCCATTCTCGATTCATCTTCTAGTTTCGAATATAATCGAATTACGGTGTCCCAAATCTCTTTGACAGATACATAATCGATAAATCTGTCACAAATTTCTGGTTTCATGGAATCTAATATCCATGTAATGAGGATTTCTTCTTCTTCCAGCCACTTGTAATATTGTGCATCATTTTCATTTTGGTGCGGGATTTGTGAGGGTGGCCTTCAAGCTTTCGGGCTTGAGCGTCCGCTCCACCCATCGTCTCCAATGGTAGAGATTGTGACCATTGAAGAGATTTCGAGGAGCAACTGTTGGTAGATGCATGACAGTGGTGATGATGGATGAAGAAAGGCTGAGTTTGGGAGGTATAACCGTAGATGAAGCATCAATTTTGTTCTCTGGAATCATAGTAACGGATGGTGGATCGTTTCCTGTCGCCATCGACTCGTGGTTATTTATAGATAATCCCGCAGGTTAGCAGATCGGGTCGAAATGGTGATAAAAATCCCGCAGGTTTCTGTGAAAAAAAATGATCGCGTTTCCGCAGGAAGCAGCGCGGAAATGAAAAAGCCGTTGCCGATCGAGTGGCGCGGAAATCTCGATCGCGGTAAGCAAAAAATGTTGTTTCCGCAGGTAAGCAGTTCGGAAATAAGTAATACCGATCAAGAAAAAAAGGACCTCGTTTCCGCAGGTAAGCAGCTCGGAGAGGTGATGGTTGTCTTCCTCCTTTCCGCAGATTAGCAGTTCGGAGAGGTGATAATTTTTTGTTTCCGCAGGTAAGCAGTTCGGAAACAAAGATTTTCCTCGTTTCCGCAGGTACGCAGCTCGGAACGAGGTTTCTTTGTGAGGCGACGAACTATCTGAGCCTTTTTTCTGTAGTTTCGCCTCCGATCGTAAGCTCTGATACCATGACAAATATGGACTTCCGTAGGGTTTAGAAGGAAGATAGAAAAATACAGAGGAAAGAAGTTTGTTTATTTCATCACCGTGATTACAATTTATAAGGTTTATTTCTAACCGTTACTCATAACGGTAACTATAACGGTAACTTATGTCTAATTACATCTAAGTCCCTATCTTCTGACACTTAGCATTGAAAAGACATTTAAGGGATATAATTTTGCTTAACTTAGATAGCCTACTGATAATCACCAATATACTACCAAATCTATCAAACCTAGGAAGTGTCTCAATAAAATTCAAAGATATATCCCCCAAAATGCTTTAAGGAATTGCTAGAGATTGCATTAACCCCGAATGAACAAGCTTACAAATTGGACACTCAATAACATCCTGATGTCCCTTTTTGCACCCATCTCTAATGTACCCATCCAAGAAGTCGTTTAAAAATATTTCTTGAATTTCCAAAGAAAAGAAGAGTATAATAGAAAAGAGGAAAAAATAGAAGAAACAGAGAAATGTTGAAGTGACAATTTGTAATATTGACATGCTCAATGCTCTCCTAGTCCAAGATTATGATCCATGACATGCCTTTCAGTAGTCCTGGCCCTCTACTTATGAGAGAGGACCCAGCTCACCCTTTACCATAATTGGCCATGATTTCCTGTCCTTTTTTTTTTTGATAAGAGGGAGGGAAGCACCCCAAACGGTGCCCCCAATTTCCATTGAGTTAATGAAAAGCATGACAGCAAGGTCTATCATATCAGGGGTACATAGTTCGAGGGGCCTACGCCACCTTGGTACGAGGAAAGATAAAACCCCTCGGTGGTGTGTATAATGGCAATGCCGGATGGGGTGATGCCCCTGAAGTAGGGTTTGACTACCGTCATCCGGTACGTCATCCGGTACCGGTATCTCCCGTGCACCGCCATCCCCCTTACCGACACTCAGGCATTTCGATACCGTCATCCAGCTCCGGGATGACGGTAGACGGTTAAAGGGGGACCGGGTACGCGATCTGATGGATCCGGTATCGATCCGGTACCGGATGATCGTGCGCTGGGTATCCAGTATCGGGAGATACCGGTACCGGTCTACTGGGGCAACCGGTTGCCACCGGCCATCCAAATACGGCCTTCCGGCTTTGTAGTCAACCGCAAACTCTCGCCTTCTGGTCCTCCATTTAGTCCAAAACCCGTTGTTTCCTGAAGGTCGTCATTATACTACAAACCTGCGAATCAAGACCACTCTCCAATTGCCGCTACGATAATTAGTAACAGCTCGAGTGTTATGAACCCTCACGCTGCGAGTTTGTTCCAGGGAGAGTCTCCCTAAAAAGTCGAGCGCTCCGATCGATCCGAGGAGAAGAATGTTGAAGACGACGTGTTGAAAAATGGGAAAGGTAAGAGGACTAATCAATGTGCAGAGAATCTCGAGATGGCAAAACAGATTCTCGCTGAGCTTCATTGTGAAGTCCGTGCAGAAAAATTTTTGCGACTCCGTGAGAATGAAGAAGGAAAAGACCCATTAAAGACAAACGAAGGGAATCCCGAGAAAATTTTCAATTTCACCCCTTCGAGTGAGGCGAGACAGCTCGAATGAAGAGGGGTTTACGAAGGTGGAGAGAAAGAGGAAGAACAAGCAATTTGGGGGCAGTGCGAATGGTCTCATCGCCCATCAATCTATATGCACTTCGCAGGCTGAAGATTGAATTTGATTGTTTTTTTGAGGTTGTCCAGGTTTGATCTAAACATGGAAGGACGGCAATAATGATGTGTATAGAGTAGAGAGTAATGGAAGGCTGAGATTGTTTCAGTATCTCATGTTTGTTGAAAAAAATAAGGGTTTCGCCCAGTAATGGATAGGTGGATTTCCCATGGTCTCGAGGAGCAAGCACAATGGTTGTCGAAATGGTACGATTTTACGTTTATGCAAGAGTGATTTTATAATGTCTCACATCATGCATATGGCTTTATTTTGGAAAACCTTAAGGTTATTAGGTTAATATTTAGGTTATTTTATTTAGGTTAAACCGGATACTGGGTATCGGAACCGATACCGATACCCGGTATCGACACCTAACGGTAGCCGTTAGCGGATGTCGAGAGTTGGGCTGACTGGTATCGAAACCGATACCGTCATCCGAGCTATCGATACTGCAGACATTTGGATGCTCGGTGATCGGGCATCGCTCGCTATCGGGTACCGTTTAAAACCTTAACGGTACCCGATACCGTTATCGCTACAGATACCGGTATTCGATACCGGTATCCGAACGGGCGAACCCTACCCTGAAGACGACCTCATTCCTATAAATCCAGATTACCCACAGTGTGACGAAAATCCGCCTCCAATCTGCCACCCGCCTGAAGAAGCTTCCCGACAAGGAGCTCCAAAACACCTCCTCTGATGTCACAGAGAGGCAGGCCACCGCGGCCCCCGCCATGTCTCCTGAACCAACGAGCATTGGAAAAAGAGGTGGGAGCAGTCCTCTGGACCCCAACTACAAAGGGGGCAGCTCACTGGAGCGTTCGGAAGCATGCGCTGACGCACGGCCCGGGTCATGAGGCGCCGCCGTAAAAGTAGCCATCCGAAGATTCGAATCTTCAGTGGGATGCGTCGCTTCCAGATCAATCTGCATCTCTGAGTAGTGTGGATGTCTTCAGGGGGCAGCTGCCCACAAAGGAGACAATATACCGCCTTGGCCGAAAAACGAGGTTGACACCAGACCCACGCATCCCTAATTGCCTCAAGAAGCCAAATGTCCGCCAGATGGGACTTTAGGCTCAGAAAATCAGCCAGTCGCTTGTCCGATAGAGCCTGGGGTAGCGCCAGGTTCCAAATGCCAGTCCATGCAGATCGGACAGTGGCGTTCAGAACCGGGGCAAGGCCGTAGAGGCGAGGGAAGGTGTCAGCCAACCACCCCTGCCTAGTCCAGTCGTCCTCCCAAAATCTGAAGTCAATCATGTCCCCTAACTGGGGTCGGACGAAAGGTAGGACCATCGGGAAGATCCCCCGAAGACCCGCAATAACGAGGGAATCGCTACGCCGAGGAGTGGCTCATTCGCCCCAGTCTAGTGTGGAGCCGTAGGCCTCCCGGAGCAAGTGGGATATCAAGTCTTCGGAAGGCTACATCACTCGAGCTACGCACTTGCATAGCAGGGCAGGGCAGGGCTACCCACTTGATTTCCTGTCCTTTTTCCATGGGCAGTTAAGTAAGGAAGTGTTGTTGGGGGGTCTACAAATCTATCATTCTAACTCTCCTCTTCCTCCTACTATAAGTGAGCAGATAAGGAAGAGCCCTTATCTCTTCCTCAAATTACAACATGCATTCCACAAGGAATCAGTTCCAACAAAGAAAGTCAGAGACAAACTAGGGCCAGCATAAAACCATACCACGGTCAGTATAAGTCAAGGTCCCTGGTAAGACCCACAAAAACCATAACGAGTGCTTGATTGATTGGAAGTGGAGATTTAAAAGATATGATAGATAAGAATGAGATCTGTCATTAAACATGTCGCTCCAGTAATAGATTTCTAAAATGGGGATAATAAATTTGAGAGCCCTTCCTCTAAGCCCTCCCTTGTCAATCTGATATTCCATCCCTCCTAGGTCATTTCCCCTCCATTCTTATAGAAGGAATACATGGGGAATATTGGAAAGGGTTAACGCTTCAGGAATCACCAGCTTCTTAGCTGCCGGAGGCTCCTCATCTTCCCATCCTTGTGAGTCCCTCTACTTGAATATGTGGCACCTGTGAGAAGGGGTTCGTACATAGGGTTTTGTGACCAGGTTCAAACTCATGAACAAACATGTTTGTCAACCAACAAACATTGGGACAAACTGTTTCTGTTTGTGTTGGAGTCTTAGTTTGCATTCATGTCTATTTGTGTTCATTTGTTAACACATGAATGAACGAAGAATTGTTCCTATCTCTAAGAAGTGGAGGGATCCACAATATCGTCTATTTGTAACAGTAAGGGCTTTTTGTGAACAGAAAAACACGAATGATGAATAATTGTTGCTCTTCTTTGTGTTTGTTTGTTTGTAATCTGTCATAAAGTGATAAGAACTGGGAGGAGCACCATTGCTATACGCTATAACTTTTAACACTGTGGTAGTTGCATAAATCCTAACACATTTATTTTTGTTGTGGTACGACGCTGATGGTAACATATGTAAGCAGAGGAAACATGGCATCAAGAAGGCCCAAGCACATCACATGAGGCCAATGTCTATCAAGGCCTCCACGTCAGCAATAAGAAAACAGTTTGTCAGGGACCACTGTCTCCTATTTCTGCAGAAGGTAGTCGAATCGACTAGGGCACCGGGAAGCTCTCGAAACATTCTTCCCATTGGGTCAGGAGGAGAGTCCAATCTCTCTCTATCCCACCCAATATTCTGGTGTTTCTCATATTGAAATAGACACTTCTGGAGAGTCTCTCCCTCATTTTGCACCAATGAGAATTGAGATAATGGGGAATCTTACCACAATCAAACAGATTTGTCTTAATCTTTTTCAAGGACTCAGAGCCCTTTTATTGAGTGGAGGGAAGTATGAAAAGTAATTTAGGCCTCAATCAACACCAGAAAAAGAAACCCTCAAAACACAGAAAAGAAAAGAAGTGATAGAAAATGATATTTCAATACTTCACCTTTCCGAGATGATACATTGTCTCCGCATATTCCATATGTTCAAAACCTAAAACTCGTCCCTTTATCTGTCGAATGTATTCTTACATTAAGATCAATGAAACAAAAACACAGAGACCATGTATCATCTTGGGATATTTAAAAACTAAAACATTGTATTCAAGCAACAACAAAAACCATCAGCAGTGATGCCTGGTGCAGGGTCCAAGAAAAAGCACCATTTCATACATAATGTACCTTCAATGCTTTCTGCAATAAGAACAAACAAGAGAAGAAAAATAAATTTAAATTAAGACATGAAAGAAAGAGTATTAGAGTCTATTTATCGTAAATAAGGAAGTATACATGTGAAAGTTTCAACAGACAATGAAACGTCAAGATAAATAAGCAAATCTCAGTAGCTTCTACTTGCAATTAGTAGTTCTAATAACATTAATTTCTCATTTTATGAATCTAGAACATAGGTTGGAAGACATTATGGCCCATGTAAGCTTATTTTGAGAAGTATTTAAAAAAAATCAAGCATAATTTCCTGGTCTTCTCGGTACTGTTGAACGGGCGGCCATCAGGTGGGTGGATTCGTCCACAAAGAGGGATCAGACAAGGTTGCCCCTTAGCTCCGATGTTGTTCGTCCTTGCAGCAGATGTCATATATATGAGAGCAGCCCAAGCCTGCGCAAGGGGGAAATTGAAGGGTTTTCAGACACCTAGTCAACCGTCGGGCATCCCTTTGTTGCAATATGCGGATGATACGGTGTTCTTCATGGAGGGGTCAGTGGAGGAGGCCAAAAATTTATCGGCTTTGTTGGATGTTTTTGCAGATTCTTCAGGGCTCCATCTTAATAGAGGGAAATCAGAATTCACGGGGTTTGGGTTATCCCAAGACGAAGAGAGCTAGTGTTCGCAGGCATTGGGCACACCGGTGGGGTTTCTGCCCAGACGTTATTTGGGGCTGCCACTCTCTGCAGTGCAGCTTCGTGTTACAGATTGGCAGCCGGTGGTCGGGAAGGTGGAGCAGCGGCTAGAGGGTTGGAAAGCAAAGATACTATCGAAAGGGGGAAGACTAGTGCTGCTGAGTTCGGTTCTATCAGCAATACCCACATTTTATTTATCTGTCTTCAGGATCCCAGCGAGTATTGAGCAGCGTTTAAGTGGTATTATGCGGAGGTTCTTCTGGAAGGGGTCGACGGAGGGAAGGGGGTTGGCATTAGTAGCATGGGACGACATTTGTACGCCAACTGATCAGGAGGGTCTAAGTGCCACACTTGGATACGATGAATGTGGCGCTGCTATCGAAATGGGTGATACGGATTATGGGCCCAGAGGAGGATGTGATTAGATCTGTCATGAGGGACAGATATGGTGCAGGCGTGGATTGGGATAGGATGACGACTAGAGTGAGGGGAGCCTTGGCTTTCTGGTGGGGGCTAGGGAAGGTGGTCCCTACCATACGATAATTCTTTTCAGCCCAGTTGGGTGACGGTGCGTCGTTTCGCTTTTGGTTCGACGAGTGGTCGGATAAGGGGTGCCTAAGAGGGATTTTTCCACGACTGTTAGCGATAACCCATTTGTTTGCAAATGGGTGCGTCAGATAAGGGGTGCAAGGTACAGTCAAGGATTGTTGGGACGGAGGGTGGAGCCCGTCTCTTGCGGCTCATTTATCGGCTCAAAGGCTGGAGGATTTCTTGAGTATGCAGCAGATGTTAGAGGGGTGGAGGCCAAGGGAAGGAACCCGGGATGGTTGGATTTGGAGGAAGGACACCTTTTCAGTCCGAGGGCTGTATCAACAACTGAGGACCACGCATATTGCAGACCCCGCTGTTCAAGATGCATGTCGCGCCGTGTGGAAGCAGAGATTACCTCGTAAGGTGGCGGTGTTTGCATGGACGATTGCTAGACACCGGATTTTGACACGGGTGAGGTATCGACGATTAGTCTCAACCGAAACAGCCATGTGCATGCTATGTAGAGCACATGATGAAGATTGTGAACATTTGTTCTTCAAATGTCCCATTGCTATAAGGATTTGGGCTAGTCAAGGGCTCTCGGATATCACGTCAAGTTCAGCTTTTCCGGGCTACGTTACCGAGGCGAGGCAAGGTCACGAGGCGCTCGGGGAAAAAGATTTGCGGTTCTATGGGCCATATGGTTGCATCGTAATGAGGTGATGTTTGAGGGGAAAGCGGTATCGAGTGAGGGAGTCATCCAGGAAGTGGAGAGGTTGGTTGGTTTGTGGTTTGTAAACGTGTGAGGTGGAGTCATGGAGGGCACGATGGGCCATCTTCTATGGTCTCGTTACCCTCTAGTTTCACTTGTATCGCGGTTCACCATTATGGGTGATCTGCCTTCCTTATTCAAAAAAAAAATCATTTCCCGGTCTTCTTAGATAAATTAAAAATGCGACTTCATGTAAACTATAGTGTTAACACAAGGAGAAAACCCTGAATTTCATTCACTTCATTTTGGGAGAAGGCACCTATTTTTTATATCTCAGCAATGGCTCTTGGACACTTCAAAATTTGTCCATGGAAAAGAAGGTACACAAAAATACCACATTACAATAGTATTGGGTCTCGGACAACCCTAAAAATACATAACGGTAGAAATAGAAAAAAAATATAAGAAACAAGGAGTACAGATAAAAAGAAGACAAAAACCATTAAAACATGCCCAATAAGAAATATGACGAAAGACAACAGATATGAGAGCACGATGGTTTGTGGTTTGTAAACGTGTGAGGTGGAGTCATGGAGGGCACGATGGGCCATCTTCTATGGTCTCGTTACCCTCTAGTTTCACTTGTATCGCGGTTCACCATTATGGGTGATCTGCCTTCCTTATTCAAAAAAAAATAATTTTCCGGTCTTAGATAAATTAAAAATGTGACTTCATGTAAACTATAGTGTTAACACAAGGAGAAAACCCTGAATTTCATTCACTTCATTTTGGGAGAAGGCACCTATTTTTTATATCTCAGCAATGGCTCTTGGACACTTCAAAATTTGTCCATGGAAAAGAAGGTACACAAAAATACCACATTACAATAGTATTGGGTCTCGGACAACCCTAAAAAAACATAACGGTAGAAATAGAAAAAAATATAAGAAACAAGGAGTACAGATAAAAAGAAGACAAAAACCATTAAAACATGCCCAATAAGAAATATGACGAAAGACAACAGATATGAGAGCAATCCGTTGCCATTCATACATATAAAAAATTGGCATCATTGAGAAATTATTTTAGACAATAATCAATGCATCTCACTAAAAGAAATAGCATGAAGTGAAGTCAACATCATTTCAATTGTTTCCAATTCATCACAAATAAGATGAGCGCTTCATTCAAGCTGAAGATGCCTTGATATCAGAGATAAATTCATCGCTTTACCTCATAATATCTTTGGGCTTCATCAAGTTTTTTCTGTACAAGATAAAATTGACCAAGATTATGAAGAGCAACTCCAACTCTGCACCAAAATAAAGAGACGCAGTGAAAATGGTTAGAAACAAATGAAAGAGAACGATTTCATAGTTCTAAATGAATGTTAGAACAGTTTCAAACACATTTTAGAGAAAGATCCACAGTTTGAAA
This sequence comes from Lemna minuta, assembly GCA_024174645.1. NCBI lineage: Eukaryota > Viridiplantae > Streptophyta > Magnoliopsida > Alismatales > Araceae > Lemna > Lemna minuta. The sequence goes on along the minus strand of CM044116.1, from coordinate 5,259,075 downwards.
TGAATTATAGAGGAAGATTTATTGAACTTTGTCAGGTTTCACACAGAGAGAATGGGTGAGAGATTACACAGAAAGAAGAGGGTAGGAGTGAGAGCCTCTGGTTAAAACTAGAAAAGGATAACTTTTATTCCACCGTCATATACAATCTTTATAGACTAACTACTTTAAAAACTAGCCGTTTGTAACGGCTAGTTTTCTAGTCGTTACCTGATGTGACAGGTCGGGTAACTTAAGTTTAAGCCCATTAGTTTGGGCCTACTGATGCCATCTTCCTATAAGGCCGTTAAGCCTATTACAGACATATTATTTACATCAAGATGAAGCCAACTGGCCCATTAGTAGATAATAGATAACACTCCCCCTCAAGCGCTGGAATGTATACTCTTCATTCCGAGCTTGAAAATTAAGTATTGCATCGTCTTAGCTGGAAGTCCCTTGGTGAAGATATCTGCACATTGTTCTCCAATGGACACGTGCTCAGTCTTCAAAAAACCTTGTTCCAAGTGATCTTGAATGTAGAACCTGTCGATGTTCACGTGTTTCATCCGATCATGGTATACTGGATCGTGAGCTAAACTGATAGCCGATCGATTGTCGCAGCGGATCACGATTGGAGTTATGTATGAAATTTTAAGCTCTTCCAACAGATGTTTAATCCAAATGACTTCATCAATCCCCTTGGACATAGCTCCGAATTCTGCTTCTGTACTTGATTTTGATACGACACTTTGTTTCTTGCTCCTCCATGTGACTAGGTTCCCCCCAAATATGGTGCAATACCCCGTGGTTGACCTGTAGTCAACACGAGAGCCAGCAAAATCTGAGTCAGTATACAGAATTAAGTCAAGCTTACCTGTCTTCCTGTAGGTGATACCGAGTCCTGCTGTGCCTTTCAAGTACCTGAGAATTCTGTTAGCTGCTTGAAAATGAGAATGTCTAGGAGAATGCATAAATTGGCTGAGTACATTGATTGAGTAGCAGATGTCAGGCCTAGTGTGGGATAAATACAGAAGTTTTCCTATTAACTTCTGATAAGAACTAGTTTCTACTTGTGGATCAGTTTCAAGGACGGTTAATTTATGATTCACTTCTATAGGGGTTTCACTTGTGTGACAATGAGTGTGTTTAGTTTCTTCCAATAGTTCCAAGATATATTTTTGTTGAGTCATAAGAATCCCTTCGCTTGATCGTGCAAATTCAATCCGTAAAAAGTACTTTAATGGTCCTAATTGTTTTACCTTGAAGTTCTTATCTAAGTGTTTCTCTAGTTCTTTAGTCTCTTCTAAGTTATTTCCTGTGATTATTATATCATCTACATAGACTATAAGAATAGTAATTAATCCACATTGAGTTCTTTTAAAAAATAGAGTATGTTCCCCATTACACCGGTGATAACCAAGGATTTTACATAACTTGAGAAAACCTTCCAAACCAAGCTCGAGGTGACTGCTTCAAGCCATATAGGGCCTTCTGAAGCTTACATACCTTTCTGCTATTGCTCATGCCTTCATATCCAGGAGGGCAATCCATGTAGATTTCCTCTTTTAAATCGCCATGAAGAAAAGCATTTTTAATATCGTATTGATTCAGTGGCCAATCTAGGTTTACTGCCAATGAGATTAGAATCCTAATGGTATTTAGCTTTGCCACAGGAGCAAAGGTCTCTTGATAATCTATTCCATATGTTTGAGAATATCCCCGGGCTACAAGACGGGCTTTATATCTATCTAGACTACCATCTGATATGTATTTTAGGGTGTAAACCCATCGACAGCCAACTGGTTTCTTTCCTTTGGGAAGATCAACCATAACCTAGGTATTATTCTGTAGCAAGGCTCTCATTTCTTCATCCATTGCTTCCTTCCACTGAGTATTTCTCAGTGCTTCTTGAGCATTCTTTGGAATTGCTATATTCTGAATTTGTAGAAGGAATGCCCTATATTGAGGGGATACCTTCGTATAATTCAAATAATTAGCAATGTTATAAAGAAGAGGTTTCACACAAGATCGTTTCCCTTTTCTTAATGCTATCGGCCATTCACTTAAATTTTCAGTCAGCTCTTCCTCTTCTAATGGTTGTTCCTTTCTTCTTCTGGTATAGTATTTTGGATATGGAGTGACTACTTCCTAAGGCTCTTCTGTATTTGTTTCTTCCTGTACATTCTCCTCTCTCCTTGACTCATCATTCAATTCATGAAGATGAAAATCAGGAGTATCAAGTGTTGTTTCTGCTGTTACTTGGGTCTGATATCTTTTCTTGTATATTATTATCTGTTGAGGAAGTAATCAGTGGTACATCTCTAAGATTGTTACCTCCAGTAGTCTTATATAGAAAAGACTTCTCATCGAATATTACATCCTTAGACACCATATATTTTCGTGTAATAGGATGATATATTTTGAATCCTTTTTGTGTGTTAGAGTATCCTAAAAACACACACTTTAGTGCCTTTGTGGACCACTTATTTTTCTTATGTACTAGATTATGTACATAAGCAACACACCCGAAGATCTTAACCAGCAACCCGGTTTTGAGTCGGACTTCTGGAAATAAGTTCTCAAGTACTCCTATAGGACTTTGAAAATCTAATGTTTTTGAGGGTAATCTGTTAATAAGATGGGCAGAAGTCATAATTGCAAAACCCCAAAGATTTGTTGGTACATTAGCTTGGATTAGAAGAGTTCTACCTCTATCAACCATATCCCCAATTTTCCGTTCAGCAAGACCATTCGGCTGAGGTGTATACGGGCAGGATGTTTCATGTTTAATTCCTTCAAATGCAAAAAATTCGCTCAATTCATTGTTGAGAAAATCTCTTGCAATATCAGTTCTTAAACCTTTGACATGCTCCCCAAACTGTCATTTGATTAGAGTGCATAAGTTCTTTATACTACTGGAAACTTCAGTTTTAGATTTAAGAAGGAATAACCAGCTAAAGCAGTTGTGATCATCTGTACATACTAGAAAATATTTATTTCCTAGTATATCAGTAATAGGTGATGGGCCCCATACATCACAATGGAGGATTTGAAAAGGTTTCAAGGCTCGGTTATTACTGGAAGGATATTGAGTCCGTTTAAACTTCCCAAGTTAACATGCATCACAGATAAAATCGGTAATCTGAAAATCTTTAAACAAATCGGGATACATATGTTTGAGGGTATGAAATGAGGGGTGACCCATCCGTTGATGGATCTCAAAAATGTTCTCTTTGGATGTTTCCTTCCTTATAGATATTGAAGATGCAGCTCCTATCATGGCAGTCGGACTTCCCCAAGGCAGATAGTAGAGACCATGTTGAACTTTAGCTAGTCCAATCCTCCACCCGTTCACCTTGTGACAGAGGTAAGCATCAATATCGTCAAATAGGATGTTATATTCCTTAATTTTGGCAAGTCGTTGGACTGATATAAGGCTCACAAACAATTTCGAACATGTAACACATTGGATATATGTCCAAGGTGTACAATGTTCAGACTGCCAATACCCACTACCGGTAGGAGTGTGCCATCGGCAATCTGTACATGCTTTCCTGAAGCAATTTGTTCATATGACTCAAAGAGATCAGTCAATGGTGTCATATGATCGGTTGGTCCAGAATCTAATATCCATGCACTTGAAATATTACTAGTGAACATAGACAAGTTGGTAAGGAGTGATTTTTTACCTGAGTTAGCCATGGAGGTTGAACCAATAACTGTGCCGGATGCATTAATCAGTGACTTGAGATTTTGAAGTTCCTGCATCATTTTTTGAAAATCCAATGCTGAAGGGATGCCTTCATTACCAGAATTTGATGCTCCTTGTTGTGATCGTGTTAGATGAGCTCTAACAAGATGAGGAGGTCTCAGTTCTGGATGAAGCTGCCAGCACTTATCTTTGATATGTCCTGCCCTTTTGCAGTAATGACACACAAGATCGTCTTTGTTGACTCGCTCTTGATCAGATCTCTTCGAGTGAGATATCTGAATTTGACCACTGTTTGGCTTCCCTTTAGTCACATAAGCATGTCCTTCAATAACCCCTTTAAGAGCTTGAAGACGACTTTCTTCTTGCATAACTTTGGTCACTGCTTCATCAAAGGTTGGCTCTTCATCTCTGTTAAAAAGTTGGCTTCTGACAATTTCAAATTCGGGTCTCAACCCTTGAAGAAATTGGCAGAGCCGGTTGGTAGCTTCCCGAGCTCTAGCAACAGGATCAGTGGAGATTGGATAACAGTGATCAAGCTCAGTATGTATATCTCTTAACTCATTAGAGTAGATGAGTACATCTTTTTCCCCTTGCTTGAGTGTATATGATTTGATAATTAGATCAATAATCTTAGCTTTATTACCTCTTTTGGAGTGACTCCTTCTAATAGCCTCCCAAAGTTGTTTGGAGGTGTCGTAAGAGGCATATCGAACCATCTGTTCTGGTGCAATAGAGTCTAATAACCATGCAAAAACAAACTCCTCCTCCATGACCCATTTCTGAAAATCTGTGTGTTGTTCAGGTGGGCCTTCTTCAGAGAGATGATGGATGAGTTTCCGTGGCTTTAATGCCGCTTGAATTGTTCTCTCCCACAAAATAAGATTACTACCATTGAAGATGTTGCATTTTGCAACTACTGGAAGGTGGGTGAGCCATCGATCAGTAGAAACCGAAAAAGTCCTTGCTGATGATATCACTTGAGTGGAAGAATGTGGAACCTCCTTTTCACCCTGATTTGAAACTCCTTCTTCAGCCATTGATATCAAAAATTGCCGCTCTGGATGCCTTAAGATTCTTCCCGTGGGATGAACTTGAGATCTCCAGAAAAAAAATTCTCACTCTTCTTAGGAAAGAGGCTCTGATACCATGTCAGGTTTCACACAGAGAGAATGGATGAGAGATTACACAGAAAGAAGAGAGTAGGAGTGAGAGCCTCTGATTAAAACCAGAAAAGGATAACTTTTATTCCACCGTCATATATAATATTTATAGACTAACTACTTTAAAAACTAGCCGTTTGTAACGGCTAGTTTTCTAGCCGTTACCTGATGTGACAGGTCGGGTAACTTAAGTTTAAGCCCATTAGTTTGGGCCTACTGATGCCGTCTTCCTATAAGGCCGTTAAGCCTATTACAGACATATTATTTACATCAAGATGAGGCCAACTGGCCCATTAGTAGATAATAGATAACAAACTTAAAACATTTGATTGAACAAAGCACGGACTAATTTCAAATCTCGTTATATGCATGAAATATCAAAGAAATTTAATTTTGTTTTCTTAACCTTATGAACCTCATTAATTGACCCTCTGCTGTGTTTGTAAGTTATGTATCACGAAACTCAAGCTCTTCACTAGGTTTGGAAAATTTCAAATTACCCTGGTCAAAAGCAATGATCTCACAATGTGTTTTGGTACTTCCAGCATTCCTATCTTCAAGAAGTTGAAATTTGTTTAGGATTTTGAAGGCAATGAAGAGGAAGAAGAATCTCCACCAGCCTCAGATTCTGTCAGGAGTCTCTAGAGAGAATAGCAACAGGGACGAAGAAAAATAAACTCAACTACAATCCTAGGGTTACATTGTACAGGTCATTAAGAAAGAGACAGAAAGCTAATGGCTGATACTGGGCCAACTTACAAAGAGAGATACAAAGAGATAAAAAAACAATTTTAAAGTTCCCCTAAGTAGATTACTTTTACAATTGATAAAATACATAACATACCGCACATCCTCTGGCCCAAAGGTTTCCTCCAGAATATCTATAGCTTCCAAATATAATGGCTCTGCTTTGTCAAATGCTTTCTGCACCCTGTAGAGCTCAGCCTGGAGCAATAAAAAATAGGTAAAATGTAACGTGAAACAGATTTTAAACTTTGAAAGCAAATAGAAGCTGAGCACTCTCTTGGAGAAGCAACATTTTGTTTGAGGCAAATAGACCTTCAAAGTAAAAATTATGTTACTAGTAATCTGTTGATTATTGTTAAGATGAAAACTACCCATGGAGACATCTTGGGTTAAACTTTTCCTTGAACATTGAAGTGTTTCATAATTCAACTGTGCTCGGTATCAAGATCCACTAAATTTTATAATAAAACCTTATCCTGACTACTTGACTTCAAGATATTCTTTCTGACATTAACACAACAGTTTGAGTGTATGGAACATACGTTTAAATCAAGATAGTTCATGGAATATGCTGAAAATTTCAGAAACTCTTAGTTATAAATTTAAGAAATTTATTAATTTTTTATTATAAGCTGGTAGTATTGTAAAGCTTATGAATCGGCCAGGTGAAGCTGATATGATCAATTTTAAACATGAAAAAGAATTATCCGATTCTTTCCCATACGTATCTTACAATCCTCTGATTTTCACTGTGTTTGATCAACTCTGCGACAAGACTTAGAGAGAAGATAACTGATTTGGCACTCATAATTGTTCAAGAAACAGTAATATTCAGAACTCCAAATTCAAACTTGGATATGTCAATCATCGCCCAACAAACACAAGAGCGGCCATGATGGTACCCAAGTTGCCACTTAATACCCAAGTTGCCCCGTCCCATCACCCCTTAACTCCACCACGCTCCAAACTAAGTATCACACTGCCCAGCACGCTGCCAACATTTTAATAATCAGGCCTCATTCCAGCACTAGGCTCTCACAATGCCTTGGATCCCTCATGCACTGACAACCCCGCACAGAGCCCTTCAGAAAGTCCAACACTGCATCTCCACCAAGACTTAGGCTGCTACCCGATGTCTCTGTGCTGCCCCCTCTTAGAGAGCTGTCACCCAACTTCTGTGAGCTGCCCCAAGCTTTAGATTTGGACTAGTCTCAATTAGAAATGGCTATGCAAAATTGGGAAGGGTTAACTCAGATGTACTTGTCTTAGCCCATCAAGATGTTCTAAAGACATTTGAGCCAGCTCATCCCAGATGAAGGCATCCTCTTTCAGGAATGCCACAAGAGAATATGCTTTCTGAGCATAATTCAGGATGAATCATTGTAACAATGAGTGAGTCCCAAAAATCCTTGTAAATCTTTGATATTTGCAAGGGAATGGTCATCAAGACATTGCCTTCACTTGATACTCTCTAATGAAATCCAATCCCCCAAAATCTCTAATTGAGTACGCCCGCATCACACAACTCTTGGAATTAATGTGATGGTCATAGACAGATCAGACACCTCATTGAGATGATCTGCATGTTCACTATGAGTTGTATGTAAATCGATAGATCATTGAAGAAAATTAACATGAATCTTCTAAAATATAGACAAAATACTTGATTTGTGAGACATTGAAATTCTCTGGGGCATTCATCAACCTGTACAGTATGTCTTGGTTTGCCTCATTCAGCATATCTTAAAGGCTGCCTTGGTTTATCTTCTTCATTTATCCTTATCTGGTAGTAGCCTGATTTCAGGTTCATCAGGAAAAAAAATGACACAGGACGCAACTCATCGAGTAATGCTTCCACCATTTGGATAGGGTAGAGATTGGGGACAGTAAGCTTATCAACAGCTATATAATCAATATGAAATCTCCATGCTTTTATCTTTCTTCTTCACCAGAGAGACCAGATTCACAAAAGGGCTGTGAGATGGTTTTATCACTTAAAATCAGTCAATTCATTCACAATTTCCCTAATTTTGTCCTTTTGGACGTGGGAGTAATTGTATGGCTGGAGGTTGACAAGTGTGCCCCTGGGATCAATTGAATTGAGTGCTCCGCCTTTTCTTTTTGTGGAAGCTTGTGAGGAGGCTTGAATTCTTATGGAAATTCCTGCATCACTGTGCTTGGATTCTTCCTTTTTTGTCACATGGACATTCCCGTAGTGATGCCGGTCGGCAGCCTTGGAAGTGAGGTAAGATGTGAATCGCCTTAGAGGATCATAATACTGTCATCTAGCTTGAATTTATGATTAAGCGCCACTTAATGTGTTCACCTGAGTGAGGAACCATTCCATCACCAAAATTGTCTACAGTTCCCCATGGTAAGCATAGAAACTGCTCAATAACATTCCCTTCCAGGATGTTCACGATGCAAGTGTCCTGTCCTTTAGTTGTGTATGATCATCGCAAGGAGCTAGTATGAGAAGTAGCACACTTCGCTTCCTTCACCATGTCTTCTGCTGTTGATGACGGTCCCACCAATTTGTTAATATCGGAAGAAACTCTCAGATGGTAGTACATCCCCACTCTGCCTAGCGATAGACTGAATGATTTGTGAAAGTATTTTCTGCTGCTCCTTGCCTCAACTATTTCCAAACATGAATCCAGGGATTTCAGCATTGTAGTTGCCAAGATCATAGGCTCTGATACCAAATAAAATACAATTTTAGGGACTTCAAGAATTATCAAATTCTTTACTGTATTTGTCTTACAAATATCAATCTACACAGCTTTTGATCAAGCCTGATAAAAGACTTGCTTTTCTACAACCTCTGCTCCTTGTGCACTTCTTCCACTTGACAAGATCTTCCTGTCTCCAGTCAAATCTCCCTTTCCAAAAGCTTTTCTCCATATTTGTATTTTCCTACCCACATCACGATCCCCAACTACCTCAGACTGGCAGTTAGGCCTAATTCTCGAGCATGCGTGATTTTCACAGGCTCTGTAATTCTTCTGCCATCTGTGTTACAGCCCCACTGTTCCTGACCCTCTCTTCTCCTTCTTGCAGAAGTCAATTGATGGGCTGTATCAGAAGCCTTGTTAGATTTTTTAGCGTTTCCATCATGCGAAAAACTTTCTTATTCAGTGTCTCCAGGAAGACTAGGAATTGCATTCTACCAGAGTGATAGAAGGCCAATTTTCAAGAGAAAATCACATTCTATTTCAAGAAGCAAAAGTAACAGATATCATCATCAACGATTTGTTATTTTTAAAAAAAATTGAAGAAGATCACCCCAAATTGGTGATCAATTGGTACAAGTATCCTCTTTCCCACCCAAGAGGTCACCTATCACTGGGGGGCCAAGCCTAAGCACCCCTAGGCATGGAGTTCTTCTTCCCAGGAGGTCACCAACGCTAGCACTTCCCAAGCATGAGCAAGCTTAACTCTGGGGTTCCTCTCTACCCTGGTGTTCCACTTATACTTGAGAGGGACTCTCATCAATGATTTGTTCTTTGACTAACAACATGCCCCAAGTCCTATATACTCAATAACAATCATTAGTTATTGGCTGTTAGAATTCAATAATTAGTCGATCCTAAGGCGGGCTAGGCATACGTCATCTTCAGCATACCAATATGGCCCTCCTGACTAAGTGGGTGCGCCGGATGATGCAACCTTCGGGAGACTTAGTATCGGTGGTGCTAAGAGACAGGGTAAAGACATTCGCTGGATTGGGAGATGTGGCAGACCCTAAGATGCGGCGACTCCGCATTTATGGTGAGCGTGCGGACGTGTTTTCCGCAGGTGCAGAGGTTCTTCCACCCGCAGCAGGGGGACGGGGAGACTTTCATGTTCTTGGATGACAATTGGTCCGGACACTGGTCGTCTCGATGAGGTTTTTCCCTCGCCTCTACGCATTATCCATGGATCCGAGGGTTTCAGTGTAGCGGGCTTGGCACAGAGCATGGACCCGACTCTACCCGAGGCATTATCCGATCAGCAGGTGGCTGAGCTGCTGAGGCTACAAGAGCTCCTTGCCGACCATAGCTTGTCGGAGGCAACCCAGGATGCTTGGGTATGGAGCGGCCCAAGCTTCACCGTCCGGGCTGTTTATAGATTGCATAGAGACCAGGGGGAATCGGAGGACCCGCTCCTCTTGCAGAGGTGTCGTTTGGTGTGGAAGCGTCGTCTCCCTCTGAAGATCAAGGTATTCGCCTGGCTCTTGCTAAGACGGCAATTGATGACAAGGTCCTTGCGGCAGTGCATGGTCCCGGACTCTCCCTTGGAATGCCCACTATGTGCTAGGGCGGTGGAGGACTACCCGCACCTGTTCTTTGCCTAACCCTTGACCCAGGAGGTGTGGCAGGCAACGGGCGTCAGCCGGCTGGTGGTGACTTCGGAGGAGGCGTTCTGGCGGTTTCTCAGTGGCGGATCATTCCATCGCGAAGCTGAGTGGCAAAATATTTTTGCCACACTTTGGTCCATTTAGACCCATAGGAATGAGGTCATATTCAGGGGTTGTACCCCTTCTACTGATGCTATCCAGCACAACGTGAGGGGGTTTGCGTCTTTTTTACACCGAGGTGGTTTAGGCCCCTCGACTTTTGTACCCCTGTCGTACATGATCTGTACTATTCGTTATTGTTTTAATGACATTGGGGGGGGCACTGTTACGGGGTGCCCTTCCCTCTCAATTCAAAAAAAAAAAAAATTAGTCGATCCTGAAATGAGTTCAAGTGGACCTCTTCCAATACATCAAATACCTCATGCCGTGAGGTAGTTTTAAAGTTATAGGGCACGACCAATCAAAACATGAGTTTTATAAACTATATTCATAATGGAAAGACTTTAAAAAAAATCATAATGGAAAGACACAGTTATTCATAATAGAAGAAGAAAAGTCCCAGCCATCATTCTTAATCCCACAATCAAGTTCTTTTCTTGTTTACCTATTATTCAAATCATTAAACTGATTCACATATATTCAAGAACACCATCGAAATTAAGAGAAAAGGATAAGATATATGGCGAAAACATAACTCACCCCTTAACAACATAAAATCACATATGAAAAATAATGACCTGACAATGCAGATACTCTATTAAAAATTTAATGACAATGTGTAGATGAAATATTCTATAACACTTATATTCACCACTTCATAGCTCTTAAAAAGATATACATGCATTAGTATATGAAGGATCCTTGTTCCTCGACAGTAATGGTGATGCAGACCAATATATGCTGCACTAGAATAATTTGGTAATATTTTTCCATGACGCCCATTCATGGTAATGTAATGAAAGAATGGAATCGAGAACACAACATTGAAATATATTGCAACTAATGCAGAATAGAAGCAAAAAATAAAGCCAATTACCAAATTATTCAATGAAGAAGCTACATGTGGATCTCGCTCTCCAAAGCCCACTTTAGCCTCTTCTGAAGCCAATATGAAGTATTTTTCTGCTTCTCCCAAATTGCCCTCCATGAAAAAAAAACAATAATCTCAGAAACTATTGGAATGGTAAAGCACATTAAAAGAAAAGTCCGTATACTTTCAAGAATAAATCTCTGCCATTGTCTGTAAAAGATTCTCCACTTTACTGTGTGTTTATTTGAAACAATGGAACCATCTTCAACTCTCTGTAAACCCGCAATCAAAGCATTTCCTGAACTGGTCTCAGAACCAGAATCTTCTACAGGGGCATCTTTGCAAGATGCAGGACTCAGATTCATCCCGATGATTGTTCCTGTGGATTTGTAACCAATTAAATGATGCCATTGTTAACTTTTAAATGCTAAACATTGAATTTGGCAGAGGAGAACAACGAAACCTACAAATCTAAGAAAAAAGTGTGATGGAAATAACAGACTATCCTGCTCATCAAATTGAACAAATAATATTATGCCAAGAACATCTGCACAAAATTTATGAAATTTCAAATATGTTATCATACAAATGTGTTGCTCCAACTTCATTCTATAGAGCCTTGCTGGCAAGCAATCCTAGTCCTCAGCTTTCTTCTTTGTTGATGCTGTTAAATTTGTTACCCACTTGACTAATTCAATGGCTCTTCAAAAAAAAGGTTCCAGTTCTTAAGAATCTTCATTAGTTCTTTAGTTCAGGCATAGCAGATGGTTTGTTAGTAGATCTTACATTTAAGTTGTAAGCATAAAGAGCGTACCACATTTGATTTAAGAATGTAACCAGCAAAATCAGAATGAATCTGCTGCTTCAACTTGACAAGCGTAGAATGAGAATGTCAAGGTTGACTCTGTCTGGCTCAGTTCCTTTTTTTCGTCTTTTACGTCGGTACAGCTTACTCATGTAATTTATAGTTATGTCCTTAAGTGAGTCCACTCACTGACACCTACTGTCCAAACCAATAACCTTTTGTGATGCTAAGGGGATTTGTTTGAGAATAAAAGAGAGATATCTGGAAAACCTAAGCACATACAAGCATCCCCAAATAGTTGTGGGTGCTGCAACCCGCCGTCGAGTCCCAGTCAAGATGGCATCAGAGTACACTCTATTTCTCTGCTCTGCTTCAAGTGGTACCAGAGCTTAAAAGGAGATCAGGAGTATCTTTGCGCACAAGGAGAGAACAGTTACAGGAGGAAGCAGTTTGAATCACTTGATTCCTTGAAGGCATGCCAGAGAAACAAAAAAAGGAGATGTTCTTGCATCAAGATACCTGATCTCCTTCCGGTGTCATGTCTGCAGTGCCAAGTGGAGCAAAAGAAAAGTTAAATCAGCTTCTTCCACCCATTCCAGAGAACTTAATTTTCAATGGCCACAACCTGCATAAATGAGGACAGCTTGTGGAGCTTACTCTCATTGGGAGAGACCTATCTGAATATCTAACTGAAGACCCAGAGGGTAAGTGTGATTTTTATTCACATTATAAATTGTGGAGATCTAGGGAGGCAACCATTCATGCCTGGCCTCTATGCACTGTGACTCCAGAAGTATCTGAAAACTTCCTGTCGTTTTTGGATTCAGTCAAGTAGATTCTGGCTCAAGTGCAAAAGAACTTCTCAAAAAACTCAATGACAGGAGAATTTTTGTGCTGGTGGCAATGATACTCAACACAAGGCAGAAAATTTGTTCAATAGTATTTCAGTAAATTCATCCGGGGAGAGATAGATCACAATTGCCCAGAGAAAAATCCCCACTCTGGGGACAGAATGTGTACTCTAAAGGACAGGTTGCATATATTCCTTCTGGAACTACACTCGGAATATCAAGAATATAGGAGTCATCTTATGGACAGGAAGGTGGTACCATAGCTCGACCAAAATGATTACTATAGTGATGGAGGAGAGCAGGTTACAAGTGTGATGTGGGACACGATGGGAAATCAGAATCTTCTCTGATTCAAATTTCAAAGAAACAGATCCATGAGATTGACTAAATCGAAGCTCAAGTAGGGTTTGATTCCAAGACTGATACCACATTAAAGAGACAGCTTGTTCATAATAGATGGATAGTTTGTAAGAAAATGATTAATAAGAGAGGGATTGTTTAATTACCTTACTAAGGCTGCTAATTCAAGCATTCAGACACAGCTTCACAACCAACAGATATGGATCCCTAAAATAATGAATTTAGTGGGTCCCTTAAGATCAAAGAGCAAGTTGGACTTGTAAGATTGGTTAATCCAGGAGAAGAGGCCAAGGTAGCTTGTTGGAAACGGACGGTTTATTGAATATTTCTAGGAATCTTTACTTGGCAACAGTCCTTGATGTTTTACACATTTGTAAGAAAAGGATGAAGAGATTTTAAAAGGAAAGAAATCAGGAACGAGGGTAGAGAGAGAGGGAAGGGTAAGGGTTGCGAGTAGATTGACAGAGAAAGAGAGGGAAAGGGAGAGGGAGAGGTTGAGAGAGATAAGGCAGGTGAAAGTCACAAAATTTCTTAAACTACAAGTGATTTTTACAGAGTTATACATGCGTCTTATTAATCAGGGAGGAAAGTTAGAAGAAGAGTCTTGAAAAGAGGACAGAGGGTGGCAGTCGGAGGTCCTCCAGATGTATCCAAGTGTTATCATCAAATTCGAACAATCTTTCAATTAAAAAAAATCATCAAATTTCGAACACCCAACTAGAAAAATGACCATCAGAGAAATGTGCTTTCTGGTTCCCATGGATGAAGAATTGGAAGCTCAGAAAAATACAAAAGAACTCTAGTAGCATTAGATTCAATGTAGGGGAGCAAGAAGTGTCTGCCCACCAAGGACCAGGATCTGATGAACATGAGCAGGAGGATCAAGGAGATGCCCAATGGATTACAGTGGGAAAGGGAATGATCAGTGGGGAAGGGATCCAAGATCTGTGTGAAGAAGCCTCAACATTAACTGGGGAATTATGTTGCATATAAATGGTTCAAAGGATTTTAATAAACTCTTCTAACAAGTTAGTTCGCAATCAACATTCCTAGGACAGAGGAGAAAGCTTTGTCCCTCATCAATTGGAAATATGCAATGGATGATGAAATGAAGAAATTACAAGAAGATCAAACATGGGAGCTAGTTGAATTGCAACCAGAATGGAACCTATTGGATGTAAGTGGGCATACACACCAAATATAAGGTGGAGAAGGTTAAAAGTTTATGTGGATGATATAATAATCACCAGGAATGACAATACAAGAAGCAAACCTTCTTAGGGAGAGATTATCAAAACAATTCAGTATTCAAGATCTGGGAAAGCTAGAGTACTTCCTTGGAATCGAGGTGGCATATTCTAAGTAACAAATCTTCATCCCTAAGCATACATACATTCTTGATTTTCTCAAAGAAACAGGAGAATTAAACCTATGAGGCGGCATATTCAACTCAGTATTCAAGAACCAGTGAGTACACCAATTGATGCAAATCTGAAGCTGGGAGTTGGAGAAGACAGCAGCGGGCGAATAAGAAGGCTTATAAGAGACTATAGTGAAACTACTTTTCTTTTTAAAAGTGTATAGTGAAACTACTATACCTGAACCATAGCCCGCCAGATAACCCCTTCACGATTGGACTTCTGAGTCAACATATACATGATCCCCGACAGATATATTTACAAGCTACCTTTCAGAAAAAAAAATCATTTACAAGCTGATGCTCACCAAGCTAGCTCTAGTTCCAAGGAGAGAATGGAATGTTCTTAGAGATCTAAATCGATGCTGATTATGCAGAATCAGTAACAGATGGAATATTTTCTGCTGGTTATTTAATGTTTATAGGAGGATGTTGGTGTTAAGTCACATGCAGAACAACAAAACAAAAGTCGAGAGCAAAATGAACTACAAAGTCAGGGTATAAAAACATATGGAACTCAGGATCAGTGAAGCATTATGAATGAAAAGAGTAATTGAAGAGTTCTTGAACGAGGAATAACTAAGTTATACTCGGACAAAAAATCTGCTACTAAAATCGCTCACAACATGGTACAACATATATGCATCAGGCACCTTGAGATCAATTGACACTATCTTAAGGAGAAAATAGAGGCCGGAAATGTAAATCCAGCAGTCACTCAAGCAGAAAATCAGGTCGCCAACATCTTTACCAGTGCCCCTTGAGGACTTGATTACTAAGAATGATGTCTAAGATAGGAATAAATATCTCATGACCCAGCTTGGGTGGGTGTCAGACAGCACGTCGTATTCCATCCATTTCCTTGTTTTCTATTTGTTACATCTGTACCCTCTTATGTACATAGATCAAATCTATAACCTTAAGTGAGTCAACTGAAGTTCTTGGATTCACTATTAGGTCCAAGCCAATAAACTATGTTACCTTATCTTAAGGAGACTTCTGGAAACCCTAAGAATCAAGGTGCTTCCAAGAAATTCATTCCAGATTCTAACACTTCTAGACAAAAATCTCCTCCTATGGCAGGTCACGCAGTTTTTCTTGAGAACCACGAAGCATTCCTCTGACAAATAAATATAAGCAAGAAACTTGGGACATAACATTACAGTGAAGACTGAGAAACTTCTCTCTTGCTTCAATAATTAAAGAACTGGAGAAAAAAAATGGTTGTTTAACAATCAAAAGACTCTGAAAGGAGGGTTGGCACAATCATGAGAAGGGTTCATGATCGCAAGGAGGGATTGTGACTGGTGACCAGAAGAGTATCGTGAGGAGGGTTGGCGATCAGCGATCAGGAGATCCTCTTGAGGAGGGTTTGTGATGGGCGACCAGGAAGGTTCGCGAGCAGCGGGTTTGCAATCAGTGACCAGCGTGAGGACAAAGCAGCGGTGATTGGCACAATGCTACCCTAGACACCAGAAGAAGGGTTGCATGGCTGGCAGTGAGCAGAGGGTTTGTGTGAACTCTTTATACATAAGCAGAGGGCATGTGTGAGCAGAAGGGTGGTGTGATGCGAGTATAGAGTTGCAAGGTGCAAGGTGATCAAGACATGGGATTGCGCAGAGGCAATCCAAGATGGATAGGAGCCTGGCGATGGTGAGATGCTGAAGGGGCAGAGGTAGTGAATGGCAAGATGTGTACTTGCATCCGCATGGTCTGCAGGAGAATCAATGGTCTAGACAAAAACACTGGCAGAAAACAGCTTGGGAATCCATGGGAAATGCCGCCCAAACAGCTTGGGCAGTGTCAGAAGTCACACAGATGGAAGAGACTTAGAGCAGATGGAACAGCATAGAGGTGACCAAAGAGTACACTTGTAGCAGTCTGATGGCCCACCGAAGAAGCATAGGTTCCCACCCAAAGAGTATAAATGCCACAGAAATGAGCTGCCGGAGAGCTCAAAAGGCCTCGGAGGTGAAATCCAAGCAAACCAGGTACCAGCCTGGGAAAGTCGACCACAGCAGGCAAGAACACCGAGGGCCCATTGGAGGCGGCCAGGATATGGAGGGGGTTTGTCAGTGGATGACAAAGATGAGGATGAGGGATTGGTGACAGTAGTGGCTGGGAACTGGCATGCCTTTGATGTCTAGAGCAAGAACATTACACAGGAATGCTGGGACCCTCTAGAGTGCCAGAGTTGCAAAGGAGTGGGCCATTGCTAGTTGATGTGCCGGTGGAGAGACTGGCAGGACAGGGGAAGAGGGCACAGGTGGATATTCTGAAAGAGCCGAAAGGGGGAAGAGTGATATGGCACTCTACATCAGAAGGGAAAGTCCAAAATGATCTCGGTGAATACGTAGTGGGCGAGTGGAAAGGCAGAAAAAGATGAAGAGGGGATAAAAGGGATGAGGACGATCTGCACAGTCAGGGACTAATAGGGGGCATGAGAACAGTTTTTCAGAGGAAGCACAGATACGGATGGACGAAATCGGGTCACCCATGAAGTGTGTCTCTTGGCATGTTCAAGGGTTCCACAATGAGCAAAAGAGATGAATTTTGGGGAGGTAAATACACAAATGGGACACCATGATTGCGTGTTTTCAGGAGACCGTGCTGGAGAAATGTGCGGCACAGGATCGGCAGATGGTGGGGCGAGGCTTTCTAGAGGAACATCTGATTGTGAATGCAGTAGGCCATTCTAGAGGTAGCCAGGAATGAGACAATGTCCTCAAAAGAGGACTCATAAGTGAGACAATATGAGGCAGCAGTGAAACTGTAGATGAGTGACAACAGCTAATTAGTAGTAATCTTGGTATATGGTTTGCTTAACGCAGTGCTAAGGAAGTGACACAGCCTTAGAGCAGGAACAACGAAAGAACAGTGGCTTGAATCCACAAACCTTGCTCTTCAAGTAGGGTTAGGTTTTGAGTCCACAGAACTAAACCTCTTCTACCCTTGAATCCACCAGGGGTTGTACTTGAATCCACAAGCACAGGAGCACTCTCAAGACAGGAGAACACTCAAAGGGGAGAAAGCAGAGTTCTCACAAAGAAATAACTTCAAATTTGTGTTCTCAAGGTTTACAATGGGGGCCTTATATAGGCCTCATAAAGTAGAGGGTCAACCAAGTGATTTGACCCAGGAAAAAAAACTCCAATAGTGTGGCAGTCATAGGAGGGACACAGGCAGTCCACGTACTTCAAAGTGGACAGATCCTAGCGGTAGGATGAGGGATTCAAAGAGGAGACAACCAAATGATGATTGTCACAACCTGGACAAGGATTGGCCACAGATAGAATGGCAAAAAATTGAAGGGCTACAGGGACATCTAATGGAGCTCAGGAAACAAATTGAGTAGTGGAATAGGAGGACAAAAGCTTTAGCCAAGACCAAGGATTTTGAAGATTTGAAGGATATCAAAACTCTGTCAGAGGGTGAATCAAAGGAGAGGAACAAGTGTACGGAAGTGGTCATGGAGGAAGATAGAATGTTGGAGATGGAGTGGAGGCAAAGATTGAGGCAACTGTGACTGAAAGAGGGAGACTCCAGCATGAGATTCTTCCATCTCAAGGTGAACAGCTGGAGGAGATCAAATCAGATATTGAGTGTGCTGGTAGGGATTGAGGAGCATGTGAGAGTTCATGCGCTTGGTAGAGCTCTGACGGACCATTTTCGGAACTTCTCTCGATGAGGGGGCCATAATAAGTGGTGTGGTAAGAGGGAAATACAGATGACTCTTGTACAACTGGCAGAGTAAGTGAGGCCATATTTAGTAGAAGAGGTTAGGGAAGCCATTAAGGGGTTGAATAGAGAAGGGACCCTAGGACTAGACTTTTGGCATACCATCATGACAAAGGTTATGGTCATTGTGGACGAGGTCTAGAGAGGAAATTACGGTACAAAGAGGCTCAAAAAATTGTATCTGGTATTGTTGCCAAAGTGTCAAGGGACAGTCAGAGGGGAGGAGTTTCATCCCATCTCGTTGCCCAACTCTATCTACCTCATCATTGAGAAGGTCCTATCTAATAGGTAAAGGGAAATGATTGGAGAACTAGTCGAACCCTTCCAGTTTGTCTTCAATCCAGGTAGACAACTAGTGGAAGGCGTAATCATAGGAGGAAGGATTTTAGCAACGTGGAAGAGAGAGGGAAGGATGGAGTGCATGTGGAAGGTCAATTTGCAACAGCATACAACTCTCTCAATTGGGACTTTCTCTGAATGTCAACACAGAGAATAGGCTTTCACGAGATGGACAACTTCTCACTCATTTTCAGTGTTGGTGAACATGCCCTAAGGCAAGGATATCACTTGGCTCCATTACTTTTCATCCTTGCAATGGATGGATGCTTTAGTTGTATGTATGCCTCAGGCTTGTGCGCATGGTTTGCTGAGAGGGTTTCAGATGCCAAGCTACCCTATAGGCATTCCTTTGTAGAAATATGGCAGAGACATGAGGTTCTTTTCGGACGACTCAAAGGAAGAAGCCCAGATCATTTCTACATTGTCGAATCTATTTGCGGATTGCTCGGGCCTCCGAATCAATCACTCTAAATCAGCTTTTGTCAAGTTTAGGCTATCACAGGAGGAGGAGGACCAATGCTCTAGGACCTTAGGGACACTGTTTGGGATATTACTAGTGTGTCATAAGACAACCATTGTTGGGGAGCCTACTTCAAACCATAGACTAGAAGCTAGATATTGAGAAGGTGGAGAGGAGGCTAGAGGGTGGCAGGCTAGAGTAGTGTTTGGGTTGGGGGGGTAAGGGGTACAGTTATTGTTGCTGCTCTCTGTGATCCATAGGTTTTACCTTTTATTTTTAGGCTACCTACATGTGATCCATAGGAAAGCGACTGGAAGGCTTGCTGCTGCGGACGTTTCTCTTAACTGGCCTAGAGCTGGGGAAAGGTAAGAGGATAGCACCAATATCTTGGGATGTGATTTGCACACCAGTCAACTCGAGGGGACTAGGGGTGCTGCACCTACAAAGTTTGACCTTGGCACTGCTAACAGAGTAGGTGGACAAGCACATGAGTTTTGAGACCGATCTAGCATAAAGGTATTGAAGGACAGTTATGACCAATGGATAGATTGAGAGAAGCGTATGACTCCAATAAGAGGGGCATCTGCATTATGGCCCAGCTTGAAACAAGTGTTTCAACAAGTTTAGAAACTCTTTTACACCAAGCTAGGGGACAAATCATCACTCCATTAGAGGCTCGAGGCACTCTTCAAGAGGAGTTCCGACATTTGTGTGCCCTCTGCACGGAACCCTTAGACAATGGTTAGGAATTGCTTGGAATACCAAAATGGAATCCCGTATTGGAGAGTACTCTGTCAGACCCCCGGGTTGAGGATTTTATGAATATGCAATAGTCCTTAATACATTTGCAACTTGTAAGGGGAACATAAGATGGTTGAGTGTGGGCAGACACATCCTTAATAATCAAATGTGCTTATGGGCAGATCAAACACAATCATAAAGAGGAGTAACTAGAAAATATTTGTGTTTGCCTATTCATATGGAAGCAAAAGGTCACCTTGCTTGTGTAGATTTTTGGATGCTTGCTCTTTAAGCAAATGCTAGTGACAGTGCCTTCCGAGAGAGAATGTTCCCAAAATCCTCTGGAGAGTGCACTATGTGCAAGGGGAGGAAGAAGATTGCTCTCACTTGTTTTGCAAGTGCCCAGTTGTTTGGGCAATATGGGCCAGCCAGAAGATATTGGGGTGAATGTCACATCAAAAGAGGCTATCTAGGGCTCTATCACGACAAGCACTTGCAGGAGGGAAGGCTCTTTGTTGTGCTGTAGGCATTATGGCTACACCGCAACAAGGTTATCTTCAAGGGAAGGGTGGCACCGGTGGACATCATAGCTCACAACATGGAGGACTTTGTAACATGGTGGTTTAGAAGGGCATGACCTTTTTCTTTGTTGTTTTTGGGGGGGAGAGAGATGCCCATAATGGTCAATTATCTATCATGCAAAGATATATTTCAGTAATATTAGGAGGATCTCCCAAAAACAAAGTGGAGGGGTCAAATAATAAAACATCACATTAACAAACCTTGATATAGTTTTTTTTTTAAAAAGAGAAAGAGGGGTCCCCGAATTAGAACCCCCCTGTTGTCATTGAATTAACAACTGAAACAACAGAAATAAGAAACTATAGGAGTACAGGGGTCGCTATGCCTAAACCGACTCGGTTCCATAATGACACTAGTCCCCTCTCTTCGTGCACTACTGCATTCGCGGAGGGGATTCGACCCCTGAACACCACCTCGTTTCGATGGTTCCATATAGTCCATAGTGTGGCGAAGATGAGGTGCCACTCTGCCCCCCTACGGTAAGGGCCGTCTGCCATTGAGGACAACTGAGCCCGAACGCCTCTGGTCATAGTCCACACCGCCTAAGCCAATGAGCACCTAACGAAGAGATGATCACAATCCTCCCATGATGCCCCGCACAGCGCGCAATCAGCTGAAGAGTGGGGATCCCATCGTTGCCGAAGGGATCTCGTCATCAATCGCCGTTTCAAGAGAAGCCAAAGGAAAACCCGGATCTTCAATGGGATGCGGCTTCTCCATATACGTCGCCATAGTCTCAAAAACCTTGATATAGCTTTAAGTGAGATATTATGATTAACTTTTGGATGCTTATTTGTTTCAGAGCACTCAATCAAGCAACAACTGTAGAACATCTTTCAACCAAATCAGTTAATATATGAGTTGAGGTAAGATGATTTTGAATAAATCGAGAGGCTCCTTAATGCAAAAATGTTCAGACAA
The DNA here is from genome assembly GCA_024174645.1 of Lemna minuta. Classification (NCBI taxonomy): domain Eukaryota; kingdom Viridiplantae; phylum Streptophyta; class Magnoliopsida; order Alismatales; family Araceae; genus Lemna; species Lemna minuta. The sequence goes on along the minus strand of CM044116.1, from coordinate 5,237,894 downwards.
AAAATAGTGATGGCAATGTTTTGCTATTCAAAAATAAGCTAAAACTATTCACAAAGTTTGCATAACTCTAGACCTTGCACACGGCCTACTAGTGATGACAACAGATGCCCCATGGACAACTGACAATATCTAATGGTCTAAAAGGACAACCCACTGGGAAGCACAATCTAAGTGTGGAGGGAATTCAAGAAAACCACGAAATTCAAGTTTGCTGACATAATCTCTCCCAATTGTTCTCTCCCCCTCTCTCTCATTATTTCTCTCCACTCATCCACTCTCTTACACTGATTGTCACTCTCTCAAATATTCTCTACCTTTCCTTTTATCTCTCCTTCATTATTCTTGCAAATCTTCTCCCTTTCTCTCCCACCATCTCTCTCTCCTAATTCACTATAATTCCCTTTATCCCTAACTACAACTTCGTCCCCCTCCCTATTAGTCTCTTCAGTTCCACTACAATCTGTCCCAAAAATTCATTTTCCATTTGTCATGCTCCTCTCGCTGTCCATTGTTGCTTGTTCCTATTTCTCTCTCATAAGGAGATCAGAGACCCATTATCAAGTTCTCTAAAGGGACCACAAAACTTATTCTATTTTTAATGGAGAACATGGTGATCTTCTTCTCTGAGAGATGGAACTCTTAAAAACAGTAAATATTCGATAGACTACCTGTCAAACCAACAAACATAACTCCCCATTGAGCAAAATTATGTGCTTTTCTCACATCAGAGAGGACAACATTACACTGATGGGAGCATGTCTTATCACCTGAAAAACATGTAAAAACACTACAGAGTTAACTTAATTTAGAAATGCCCAATAATATATTGTTCTAGACTCTTTCAGTGAAGAGTTCCAAATTGGTACCAATTTGGAACTTCCCAGGGTAATTTTGAAAGTATAGACATGGGTGAAACAGCAAAAATTATTGAAATGCTGAATCGTGAAAACAATGAACGAAGAGAAAGGTTTGTCAGCTAATTAACTCAGTCGGCAAAGGAAAAAAAGGTAATTCAACAGAAAGGTCCAGATAGTTACATAACGCTGGGTATATAAGGTGCTCTGGATCTCGAATCTGAATCATACTGAACGTCTAAAGGAGTGAAACTCCCCGAAGAAGAAATATCAGTTAATTGAAAGATTAAAGCGTGTCATAAATGGCAAATGAATGGTTTCATGAAAGCTGCTGAATCAGAATTAGAAAAGACAGGGAGTGCATGTTACCTAGGATACGAGAGTAGGAAGTAAAGTTGGAGACCCCTGCAAGTGCCCTTGAGGAACACAAGAGGAACAGAAACAGATCTCTTGAGACGAAACAAAACATGCTGAAACGACATCTGGCAGATGATCTGAAAGGGTTCATCAAGGATATGAGTGCACGATCTTTAGATATGCTTCAAGCAATAAAATTTGATTAAAATGAAATGCCTTTTAAATTTCAATAGAGTTTCGCTTTCTTCTGAATTTTGAATTTCAGAAGGCATAGGTTTTGACAATGATGACGAATCCAGCAAGAAACATGATTTCCTTTTAAACGACGAACTAGTTCTCGATCACATGGGAATCCAACAGAAGCATCCAAAAATCATTCTGATGCTGATGCCGTATTTTCAGACGACGAACATCGTCGGAAGAGATCCAAGGTACCATATAGAATTCATTAGATTCTGATTCATAACAGGACCGATATACCATGGGAAATACGGAGTATACAATATTCTGAGAGACGATAATTTAATGTAAGCATTTAGACTACTAGCATCTCCGGTAGCATATTTAGATCATTTCGTGATTATGTAGAAACAACTCTGGGCTCACCTGATCTCTATTCTATTGGTATCGTCGTACAGCCACCGTTACGGAAACTGGAGCAAGATGAAACCCTGGGAAGTTTTATGAGCTGCAAAAGTTGAATGACATGTATCGTAGCAATAGAGGCAGCGAGAAGGAGGAGGAGGAGACGAAGAAGAGTGACGTTATGCTTTCTTCAATCACAAGTGCCAGAGGCCGGAGGTCTCGGTTCAGCGTGATTCGTATGATCTTCCTCTGTCTTGAATACGGATCAGCCTCGGAAGATCAAATTCTGGCCGCCTGATCATTGTCGGACCTCCATAACAATTGACAAAAGTTCACAATTTACATAATTTTTAGAGATAATTTCTCGACATCATTTCAATTTCTAGATTAATTTAATCATCATCAGAGTCCACAGCTTAATCCATCTTTGCGAGGTAGAAGCTACGCTTGAATTTCACCTTGTAATCCCATTCCCATAAGAAAACGACTGCAAGAAAATATTTGACGATCATGATGTATGACAATAAAGTTTGCTCGAAATTAACCAACTCAATTCCATTGATCTTGTCCGGTAACCCAAATCTTAACTCACATGCTGTTGCTCACCTGTCCCTACTCCCTTTGAGTTCGTTCGCTTCGCTTCGATTATTGAGCGAAGTTCTTTCACCAATCTTCTACTCGGTAATCATATAGTTGTTTGTGGGCTCTAGCGAGCAACTTCGACCAGTCATTGAAAAGACAAGATCACGGATCAAAACAAAGTCAAACGCACTTGCTTCACAAGGAATTTAAGTATAATTATATAATGAGGGTCAAAATCCACCAAAAAAATATAGTAGAAGTTGAGGTGCTTCAAATTTTAGAAAAATTAGATCAAAAAATGCAAAGATAAAATAGTACAATAAGAATTATAGCATAAAGATCTTTCTGATGAATAAAAAATTACCCAAACTAGAATTAAATCAAAGGAAAAGTCAAAGATGGAATTTAGAGAGAGAAAAATAGCCTGCAAAGATAGAGAAAGTGATGAAATTTGATTAATATACCGTTTAAAATTAAAATATAACGCTAAATAACAATAGATAAGGGAAAATTTTGACCCAACTAATGCAAAATCATGAAGAGATTGATCCAATTAATCAAAGTAGAAATAGACAAGACTTTGAGGTGTTCTTAGATTTAATAAAATGTGAAGAGAATTAAGCGGAAATATTATAATGAGAAAGATGGCTCACAGATCTTCCCAGTAGATCCAAAATAATGACAAGTAGAATTGAATCAAAGGAGAAATTAAGGATAAAATTTTGAGAGAAAAAAAATAACTTGTGAAGATAGAGAAAGCGATGGAAATAGATGGAATTTGATTAATATATTGTTCAAAATTGAAATCTAATTCTAAATGACTATAAAATAGGAAAAATATGACCCAACTAACATAAAATTGCAAAGAAATTTATCCAATTATTCATTAAATTAAGGGCTTTTCATTTTAAGCTTTCAAGTTAGAAATTTGAAATTCAAGGAATAAATTCTCCCAAATTTTTCGTCAAAATCTTGATTGCAGTATTCAATCAACCCAAAAATGCATCTAAAGTACATTAAAAACACGATATTTAAGATAAAAAGTTGTTCATAGAGTTCAATCAATCAGAATTCACCAAAAATATTTTTTTTCTAGGAGAGAGAGTATTTATTGAAGAAATTCGGGCCCAGATGATAGCATGCAATTTATACATGAATTCACATGATTATTAATATAATTTAAAGTATTCAATATTCTATTTGTATGCATGTTATCATATTTTGAGTGCATTTCTATCATTTTATGTAATTTTAGGTTATGATCTAAAAATATATCATTTTATAGATAATTATATATAATTAAATAATGTAATGCTAATCTTATTTATGTTTGAGATCATAATTATATTTTCATGATTAAATGATAAGAAAAAATATTTTTATTTATACTCATGTATTTTTCTATATTTATTTTCTAAGAGGAATGAGTGTATTTTTGAAATTAAAATTAATTCTCTTGTTATTTTTGAAATTAAAATGATAGATAATTTAATTTCTGATCCAAAAAAATAAATTTAGATTAATTTAGAGTTGTATTTTGAAAGTTATAAATTTTTCAATTTTTAGGAATTTTGTAGAATTTTTCTGAATTTATTTAAGGCTATTTTTTTATTTTCAAAATAATAAAAAATGTTTTAAAATGTTTAACATTTTGCGAGCTGACGTGGAAGAACATCGCCACGTGGTTACGTGCGTTACATGCCACATGGCGGTGTCTGTGTGTGACACATGTGCGTGTGCGTGTGCTTGTGCGTGTGCGTGTGCATGTGCGCGTGTGTGCCTATGTGAGAGTGATTAGTGGGTTAAGCATTCGTTAAGGACTTTACGCTAACCCATTAATATTGTGTATCTTATATACGCGTCAAATTGCGATAATTTATACAATGTGGGACTATTTCATTTTATTTTAATGTTCAGGTGACATGGCGCAACGAAAAGCGTTTGATTGCGCAATTAAATCACGATCGTCAAATTTCACTTACTCGCAAGGGGTACGTGGCGACATTTGATTTGGCGATGATTCAGTTTAAAGCAATTTAATCTCAGTCGTGCAACTAGGGAGTTATAACGGTTGAGATTAAATGCGCCCGATGGACACGTGGAATCATTGTTATCATATGATAAAGATCCAACGGACAACATCAAACGACGACTCTTCTTGACGCGCGACGTGGCCAAATCTGGATGCTTCATCGTAGATCGAATGGATGTAACTTAAAGATGACGATTCATAAATTGACGTTCAATCTGAGCCGTTGATCAAAGATGAAATGACACATCTGATGGTTACGCCCAAATTTGCCTATAAAATCAAAATGTTCTTCGACGAAAAACCTGTTCTTGGATTTTCAAGCAAATCAAACTGTTTAGACACCACAATCTGATAATCATTTGATTTCTTCTTCTTCTAGACTTGTTTATGCGTTGAAGGAGTGTTTGAAATCAATAATTGGTTGAAAGAATAGGAAGCAATCACGTCTTGAACGCCAAACTTCGTTTTCAAAATCGCTAAGTGAAAAGCCTTGAATTCGGCGATTAATTGGATCATTTCGAGCGTGACTTCGGGTTAGATTGCGTGTTTCATCCTTATCTATCTTCTCTTAGCATTATATTTACATTTTTAATCATAGATTAGTTTAATTTCAGTTTTTATCACTTCTCACGATCGAATTTCTTTCTCAATTTTAAATCTCGATTTCTCCGCCGATTCTAATCCAAATTCAGTGATTTTTGATTCCGTGGATTCGTATTATACTAAAGTCCCTAATTTCGCGCATCAATTCATTGTCTGATTTGATCTAATTTTAAAGATATCTCTAAATTTCCGTTATTTCTCCATGGATTCGACCCTTATTCACCACTATACTCTTTACTTAGTTATTTAATCTTAAAATTGGTGAGTTTGGAACTTTTTTTGACACAATATTGTGTGTATTCAATGACCGCACAAAATTGTTTCGTCACTAGCCGTTTGATAGACCCCCATAGTTACATTTAAGTGAGATGGAGAGCTTAGATTACACCACATTGCTTCTTATCCTTCAAATAGTTACATTTAAGTCATGACTGTTGGATTAAAAAATGTAAATCTTAGATGATGATGCCAAATCACCTACTTTATAAGTCCAAAAGGTCCATTTTGTTATAGGCTTTATAATTATAGCAATCAATGACTCAGATTTTATCACGCAATAAGACCTAATGATGCTTCACATGATATTGTCATGTACCCAACCCCCTTTTAGTGAAGAGGGATGGCCTTTGCTAAACCCAACGCTCTACAGCATGCCACGTCACCTAAAATAATTAAAAGATAAGAGGTGAGTTTATATCTTACATGATTGAGTTTGTGTGCCATGCAAGAGCCATGTGTATGCTCCATGTACATGCGATGAAGAATGGTATGTTTTCGAATGGTGATGGTGCCACATCATCATGTCATGTCAATCCCCACTTATTTGTACCTAAAAATTGGTTTACGGCTCTTAAAAATTATATAAAATTATGAAAAATCCTTATAATATAGAAAATTCATATCTTTCTAAATATAACCTCTTTTCTAATCAAATTTTCTTCATTTTTTCACAAATTTAATTATCTATTTAAATTAATAAATAGGAAACTAATAATAATTATGCCTAAAGATTAATGTTTTCACTTTATAAAGTCAAAATAGATCAATTTCGAAGTTGATATAGGAATGGAATCTCTTATTATTCTATTTATTATACACAATTATATTTGTATAAATATTAAAAACTCAAAGTATCCATAAAGGCTAATATTCAAAAAATTATCTTTGAAAAGTCAAACATTTGGATTCACACAAAATTTGCCTTCAAATGATGCATTTTGGGACATAAATATTAATAGTTTAGAACTTATGAAAATGCACTAAAGACAGTATAACAATCACTAGATGCCTTGATCTTGTAATTCATAAAGTGCACCTAAGTCGTGATGTGATCTTTGAGGAATTAGAGTGCTTGAAATTTGAAAAACAACATTATGAAAGAGGATTTTCACCGACACTCACACAAAAGAAAGTTATGTATGAGTCAGAAAAATTATCTAGAGAAGAAGAAGTGAATCTAATCTTTGGTATTGAGGATCTTGGAAATGTTGATTGAAGTCAACATTTTTAGTCTAATGAAGAAGAATCGAGGAGATTTAGATCGATTTAGTTGATCAACAATCAGACTAACTTGATGAATAATGAGAATTGTCTCCTCTCATTTGAAGATCCTTCCACTTATTCTAAAGCTACTATGGAAGAGGTATGAATAAAGGCTAAGTGACGGAACTAGATCACGAGGTTGTCAAATGCACACAGTTTCGTGTCAAAATAAAGTCCAAACTGATCAATTAAATGAAAATATCTCGAATTGAGGGGTATAATGGTAAATATGGGTCGAATCCACAGGGAATTAGGGAAATTTATGATGATTTCTTTGAATTTGATCAAATCGGACAATGAATCAATGATAGAAAGTGGGGAAATTTTCATATTATGAAAGAGAACTTCAAGACGATTCCACAGAATCAAAAATCATTGAATTTGACTTTGATTTCGCGGAGAAATTGAAGATCAAAGTGAGAGGTATTTTTTGAAAATCAAAATTGCGAAATTAACAAGAATAAACTCTAAATTACTTAAATTAACAATTCTAAACAGAAATTAAACACTGATAGATGATAGATTAGTCAAAAAATCTTACACTAACACACAATTGCGATTGGATTAACCCAATTAATCGCCGGAATCAAGGCTATTCATCAAAATCCAAAAATCACGATTGGTGGAGTTTAAACGTCAATTTCTTCCTCGTCTTTTGTCCAAATCTTGATCTTAAGCACTCCGTGGACGCGGAATTGAGTCTAGAAGCGATTGAGATCAAGAGATTCAAGAATTTTGGTGTCTAAAGAGTTTAATTTGATTGAATTACTCTCGAATGCTTTACAAATTGGAAGAACATCTCAATTTATAGGACATTTGGGCGTAAACGTCCGATTAAACGCATCAACGGCTCTGATGAAATGCTTGATCGCGAATCGTTACCTTTAAGTCATGGCCGTTGGATTACGATCGGACGCTCGAGATGAAGCCACGTCAACGCGCGTTATAAAACGCCTTGAAACGATCACCGTTGGATCGCGATCGAACGCATCAGATGCGTTTCTTCGTAATCTAATCTCGACCATTATAACTCTCACGATCAACGGTCGAGATTAGACTCATCCGCTGTACCCCGATTAAGCCACGTGCGCCCATCAATTTAAGCGAAGATTGACGGCTAAGACCGCACGCGTGATCGGACGTCTCACACGCTGCCACGTCGCCCCCTTATCGCGATCGATCGGACGGCTCTGATTGCACCACGTCACCTGGGCGCTTTAAATATTCTGAAAAATTGATTTTAAATTAGAAAATTCCTTAGAAATTCATTAAAAATTCAGAAAAATTATGGAAAAATCCTTGAAAATTAGAAAATTCATAACTTTCAAGATATAACTCCAAATTAATCGAAATTTCTTTCAATTGATCAGAAATTTAATTATCTATCATTTTAAAAATTCAAATTTAATAAATCACAAGATTTTTAATTTATATTTCAAAAATACATTCATTTCTTTAAGATTTAAACTTTAGAAAATTAAATGAATGTTTATAAAAATGATTTCTCTTATTATTTAACTTTAAAAACACTTATAATCTCAAGTAAAATATGGGTTATAAAATTATTTATCTTTAACTCATCATAATTAACCCTAAATTAAAGTATTTTGAGATTATAATGACTTTTTCATAGAACGATAGATAAATACTCATAAATATGATAACATGTATAGGAATGGAATCTTTTATGCCTTAATATGCATTAATAATCATGTATTATCATGTCTAATTAGCATGTTATCATTATGTTACAAGAGATCACATCCATTTAAAAAAAATTATACTCGGATGATTGTCAAGCCTTCTAAGGAATGTAAACCTTTTGGAGTGAAATGAGTTTATAGAGTGAAAATGAATCATTTGGGGTGAAATAGTGAAACATAAAGCAAGACTCACAATAAATGGTTACTCTAAAAATTATGATGTGGACTAGTTTCTCGATTGAGTCCATTCAAATATTAATGGCTATTGCAGCTCAATGTGCTTGAAAATTACATCACCTTGACGAGGAGGAGGTCTACATAGCTAGCTTGAGGGATCCATGAAATAAGGGAAGAAGGATTATGTCATGGAGTTGAATAAAGCTCTATATGAATTGAAGCAAACTCATAGAGCATGGAATCCCCAACTAAATGAAACATAGTTGAAAATCAAAATTTTCAAGAGTAGGAATGATCATGATCATGTTGTGTATTTTCAAGGCTTTGATCATTAAAAACTCGTAATAGGAGGTTATGTGGACCATCTGATCATCATAGGTTCATATCTAGATCAAATTACATGAGTTAAAGAAGCCATGATGAGGAACTTGAGATGACAAGTTTGGAACTGCTTAACTCTTACTTGGGAATAGAGGTGAAGCAATGTGAAACACACATAACTTTGAGACAAAACACTTATGCAAAGAGAATTCTAATGAACTTTGAGATGAATTTGCATGTTTATGCTAAAACTCTTTTGGAACTCACCTTAAGGTCAAGAAATGTGGAGAAGGTGAAGAAGACCACTCAACCAAATTTAGAAGTTTGATTGGGAGTCATAGATACTTGATTCATACTAGAACCAATAAAATACTTGAGTAGATTCATGGAGAGAAAAACCTCTGATCATCTCTCAGCTGGTAAGAGGATTCTATGCTATCAAAAGGGAAATATTGAATTGGGTCTTTATTATTATGGGGGGTATAGTGACAAGGATTTTGTGGGAGATGCTGATGATATAAAGAGTATGTAAGGACAAATATTCTTTCTTGGTAAGTTGGCAATCACTTGGAGCTTGGTAAAGTAGAAGGAAGTAGCTCTACCTTCGTGTGGTGTGGAGTACATTGATATTACAACAGCTGCATTTCAAGGCGTGTGAATTGTTCATCTTTTTGTGAAATTAATGACCATTAAAGTGGATCTAGTCAATGTTCTCGTCGACAACAAATGGATGATTACTTTGAGAAAAAACTAAGTGCATCACAGCTGGATGAAACACATAGATATCAGGTACCATTTCAATGGTGATTGTGTTAATGAAGGTAAAATGAAGATAGAGTATGTAAGTATCTAATTTAGCCCTTAGAACTATCACGGATGGTTAAGATGAACCCATGACACGTCCTACCGAGGGCTTTCAGAGCTCTAGTCCTAGCTGTTCAAGATAGAGTTACATTGAGGATCCCTGTAGAAAGTGGACATAACCATTTAAACTATTATGACATTCATTCTTCATGTTCTTATTTTCTATAAAGATGTTCGATGAAATGTTCATGGGTGCGTGTGAAAGCACTGATGGATATTATGTGGCCTATAAGCCAATCAAACTTTCATGTATCTTGTTTATGTTCATTGAAATGATATTTATTCATTGTTATTCTTGTGTGATTTTTGTAATGAAGTCCATGAGCATGTGCAATGACTAAGTGAATTATGATGAGATCATAATATAATGATCATTAGTCTTTAAACATATGTTCTAAACATTCCTATTCGTGGGATATTCGAGAAGGACATCGAATTATCCAGACAGAATAACATTATCTAATCCATCTCATATGATAAGTATGGTTGATCCTATAGCCATCGGTGTGGAGACACTAAGGATAGATAGTGGGTGCTCTTTAGAGAAAGAGTTCACTGAATTGATCCGTATGAATCCCTGAATGGTATTATACCTAACTGTCAATCAGGTTGATTCATGTCATGGTTGTGTATGTAGTCCTTTGACTTGAGACACCAAAGACATCTAGTGGATGGATGATTGTGTTTTGATTATGACTTACGAAGCCCTAGTCACGGGATATCTAAAACGTCATATATTGGATACGACATGAAGTCCACGAAGATGATTGTGTGATCAAGATGGGATCATCCACCCTTGGTATTTCAGGAGATTGACTCAAGGAATGAGATGTGATGAAATCCTTGGCCAAGGTAGTAGAAATATCGAAGAAGGAGTTCTCGATGATTTCTACACGCATCAGTACTAACTTGAGTGACTGATTAGGGTTTGACAGTTGACCATACCCTAAGTCATTCATGAGTCTAATATGGATGAAGGATTATACATACATGGTAATCGATGACGGGAAGGTTCCATAAGTGAGTTCTTACATACTCCATATCTCCTAGTGTACGTGATGTAGCTTGGCACCCAACGGGCTGGCAACTCAACCTATCGATTGGGTTAAATCGATCCTTGATTAATTAATCTATATGTGGATGTGGATAATTAATTAAGGTTGACCAATGAGGTGTTATTTGGTCCATAGAATTATTAACTAGTGAGATATATGGACCTAGAGGGTCACACACATAAGGTTTATGGATGTTGGTAGATATAGACATAATTATGAGGGTTTTTATGAAAAAACCTTGTACCAAATGTCTATAAATAGGGGGAGGACGACCACAACTAAAGGTGCCCATGCAAGCATTGTGGGAATTCTCTCCATTCTTCTCTTTCTCTCTTAGTGAAGAGCTTTGAAGAGAAGATTCAACCATCCGGAGACCGTGTGGATACTGCTAGAGGCTAGACACTTAAATAGCTTCAAGAAATCCTTCATTGAAACCCTGTTAAGTATTTTTCTCATTCATACTAGATGATAGGATCATATGTTCTTAGTGGCTTGATATTTTGAATGTCCGATTCAATGTTTTCCGCTGCATTTGATGTTTTGACCAAAATTTCATAAAGTTATCGACCTCAGATCCCATCAATTAGATGATTGGATCATCTGGTCTTAGTGCATCAATGTTTTGAATATCCGATTCAATGTTTTTCACTGCATTCAATATTTTGATCAAAATTTTGGAAAGTTATCGACATCAGAACCCAACAAGCACAATGTACGTTAACTTCTTGAATACGAATTCTTTTGTTTGTTTCTTGACCAAGTGTATTCTTCTCCTCTCATGATCTTAATAGTTGATCTTTGAGAGCCGTGAGAGCTTACACTCTCAACGACATTGGTCCAATAGTATAGATTTCTGCCATTGAACAGGTTCCATGTAACAACAATTGGGAGATGAACGAAGGTAGGCAAACCTGAGCCTACTAGAATAATGTCTAAGGCGCTTGAGGGGCTACTTGAGTGACACAAACTTGAGGTTTAGGAGATTGATTATATTTGTTTGTTATTGATGATGATAGGACCTGCTAAAAGGGTTATTGAATCTCCCCTTAGTTTGAAAGCATAGAGGATCCTCTATGCTCCTCTTCTAGGAATCCTAGAGACCCTAGTGACACATAACAATTGTCATGATGACGAGAACCATCAGTGTTCCTTATGGGTCGAGAGTGAACCCAGTGATTGTAGATGTAAGGATGTTGTTGATCAGCAAAACTTGTTTCTAAAAAATAGCAAAAAGATCACAGAAAAGAGGAGGACATGAAGATTGATAGTGCAAGAGATAGGAGAAATCATCGTTTTTGGTTCCTCATGATCAGTACTCTGATGCCACGTCGAGATTGAGCAGCTAGTGATGCCCTACAAGCTGTTGGGAGAGAGAGGTGTGAAGAGAAATATAAGGGCAAAAACCCTTGGTATCTTTATTGGTGTTATTGTAACCATATATGTGTACATAGGGTTAAAGCGGCAAAATACAATGGTAAAAATCAATCCACGACAAAATATTAAATATTCATTAATAGAAAGAGATAGGATGCTTAGGAATATACTAATAAAGAAAATGAAATCTTCACGTATACATATATAATAATAATAATAATAATAATAATAATAATAATAATTGGCATGTTTACTTGTTTAACTTAATGTCAAATATCAAATTTTGATCAATCTAGCTCAATAGATGGGTCAAGTCTGAGATGAATTAGGGGTCAAGTTGTTGGGATCTAAGGTTGATAAGCCTTCCAAAATTTTGATCAAAACATCGAGTGCAATATAATATATTGAATCAGATATTCACATCATCGAGTGCAACATAATACATTGAATCAAATATTCAAAATATTGAGGCACCAAGAATAGATGATCCTATCATCTAGTATGCCTGAGAAAATATACTTACAAGGTTTACTCGAAAGAGTTCTTGAAGGTATTCAAGTATCAAGCCTCTAGTGGTATTTGCGCGATCTCCGGATGGTTATATCTTCTCTTTAAAGCTTTTCATTAAGAGAGAAAGAAAAGAAAGGAGAGAATTCACATAAGGTTTGTATGGGTACCTTGAGTTTTGGTTGTTCTCCCCTGATTTATAGAAATTTGGTATGTGAATTTTTCAGAAAAAATATCATACTTGCATCTATACCTACCAACATCTATAGACCTTATATGTGTGACCCTCTAGGTCTGTATGTATCACTAGTTAATAACTTTATAGAACAAATAAAGCATTATTGATCAAAATTTATTAATTATTTACATCAATATATAAATTAATTAATCAATAATCAATTTAACCCAATGGATAGGTTGAGTTGTCAGCCCATTGGGTGCCAAGCTATACCACGTACTCTATAAGATATGGAGTATATAAGAAATCCCTCATGAAACCTTATCAGTATTGGTTACCATATATGTATAATTCTTCATATGAACGAGACTCACAAATGACTCAGGTATGGACAGTTGTCAAACCCTAATTGGTGACTCAAGTTAGTACTAATATGTAAAGGAAATCATCGTGAACTCCTTCTCTATCATTTCTACTACATTGGCCAAGTATTTCATCACATCTCATTATTTGAGTCAATCTCTTCGAATATTGAGTGCAGATGATCCCATCTTAACCACACAATCATCTTCTAGGATTTCATGTCGTATCTAATATATAATGTTTTAGAGATCCAATGGCTAGATATTTGTAAGTCATAATTAAAACACAATCATTCATCCAACAAATGTCTTTGGCGTCTCAAGTCAAAAGACTACATACACAATTGTGACATGAAACAACTTGATTGACATTTAGGTATAATACCATTTAGGGATTCATATAGATCAATTCACTAAACTCTTTCTCCAAAGAGCTCTTACTATCTATCCTCAGTGTCTCCACACTTATGGCCACAAGATCAGGCAAACTCATCATACGAGATGGATCAAATAACGCTTTTTTGGATAACTCAATATCCTTATCGAATATCCTATGAATAGGAATGTTTAGAACATATGTTTAAATAATAGTGATCATTGTATTATGATCTTATTATAATTTATTTAGTCATTACATATGTTCATGGACTTCATTGCAAACATCACACAAAAGTGATAATGAATAAATTTCATTTTAATAAACATAAACAAGATATATGAAATTGTGATTGGCTTATAGGACACATTATCTTCATCACAAGCTACACTGTGTCTTTGTATGTAATGGGCTTTTACTTCCCATGTATGAATTTTTTTCTAACCCATTACAATATATGTAATCTAATTTTTTTGACACTCCTCAAATGACTCATGTCATGGTCAACTATTCATCTAATCCATCGTTAAAAGACTCTTTTTTATATTTCAAAAGACTTGCATGTGCTATTTGAAAAAAAGTCTCCTCTACATTCCAAGGCATATTATCCCATATTGACACGATCACCCTTGTGGATATTCTGATGTATCAAAATTTTGATGTTTTAAGTCTTGAGATAAAAAAAACTTGTAGGTCAAATTCAATACATGACAATATATCTATAAGATTTCTATAGTATGTAGCATCTGAGGGATACATATACAAATATGACATGAATGAACTTGATTGAAAATAGGTATAATATAAGTGAAGTAAACTATGCCTGTAAAGAGCACTAATGTCTCTATTTAAAGTCTCAATGCAATAGTCTTAAGATCAAACATCCACCTCATGTGAGCATAATCATATATCACTATTCGATCTAGATACTCGACATCCTTGTCGAATATCCTATGAATAAGAAAATCATGAATATGTGCTTCTAGATAAATACTCGTCATAGTATGATTTACTTACAATTGACTTATAATTACACATATTTGTGTACTTCATTAAAACTTAGCCCTTATGACAATAAAATACAATAATTATAATAACATGAATAAAGTTACTATAGTTTGATTGGCTTGTATCCCTATCATTGCTGATAGTGGGTAGGTTCAATTAAGTTTTGAATCAATTATTCATGAAGTTAATTAAAAACAAGAGTGCCACAATAAAGTCAAAATTTACATATGCCCATGCTATTAATGTTATAAACTTATTCCAACCATTACATAAATGATGGCTGATCTTATTGCAACGCTCATATATAGGGAGTGTTCCCTAGCCACCCCAACTATGGATTCAATCATGACCATGATCATATACCCCATCATGATTATTTCTCATCCCTTGGTATGTGAAGAGGATTTAGGAGTCAAATTTGTGGAAAGAATTACCTTTGACACAGATTTAACAAGCAAAGATAGCATGTCAATGGTGAGTACCTGGTTTAGCTAAAGAGGTGGATCACAACAAATAACTTTTATTTGCACTATAATTTGCATTATTTGGTTGAGTCGGCCGATCATGATAGATCATCTCATGATTGGTGATTTTCATCCACAAATTTCATAGGAATTGACCAATATGGTTGATCTCAACCATATTGAAGGAAATGAGGGAAATCAGGAGTAAACAAGCATACAAAATGGAAGGAAATGAGGGAGAGGGACGAAGATATTTGACTACTTGGCAACCATTGTAAGTTGTTAGTTCACTGGGCATGAAACTCATAGTTGTTATCTAGATTATATTGATTTTGTTAATAGATTGTCTATTGATTTCAATCAACTGAAGTTGTCATTTCGGGAATGAAGGGGTGACAATCAATCAACAGACCGGCAATCTATCGCTCAATTGATCAGTTTTGCCGATCCCCCGGTCTTCTTAATCGGAGTAGATAAATTTATAATAATATTTGAATTGATGATAACACTTAATATCGAGCGAAAATATGAAGACTAACGTGGATGGTTCTGTGCTCATGACGTGCCTTTGACGCCACGTGGAAATGCTCCTCTTCGACGCGCATATCCACGTGTCCCTCAGACGCCGAAACCCGAACGGGTTCCTGACTTTAAAGGAGAGAATCACTGACCAGGCAGTTGACGATATAGGGATATACAGAGCCTGTGATGGAGGTCGAAGGTTACCAAGTGGAAGGACTCTCGATCGGTGGACAGGAGACTTGCGTCATGTTTCCAAGCTTGAAAATCGCCTTCGACATTGGCCGCTGTCCTCATCGCGCCATCTCCCACGACTTTCTCTTCATCTCTCACGGCCACATGGATCACATCGTAAACCTAGTTCTTCGTTCTGGACTTCAGTTTCAATAGAGAGATAGAGCAAGAGAGAGAGAGAGAGAGAGATGTAAAGTGACTTGCCTTGTGGCAGGGAGGTCTCCCGATGTTCGTCGCTAGCCGAGCCACGTTCCGAATGAAGCCTCCAACCATCATTGTGCCATCGGCGATCAGCGAGATCGTTGACAAGCTCTTCGAGTTGTACCGAGCAATGGATCAGACGGAATTAAAACTTAATCTTGTCTCTCTGAATGTCGGTAAAGCCTCGCTCCCTCTTTTGACCTAAATTTGAATAATCCCTAAATTTTCGCCATCTCCGAAACTATTACAGGGGAGGAGTTTGAGATTTCGAAGGATCTTAAGGTCAGAGCATTTAAGACCAATCACGTAGTACCGAGCCAGGTGAATAAATCTCGAAATCTTCTCTCAATCATGGAAAGACCTAATTTGAATTCCATCTTGCAGGGATACTTAGTTTACACGGTGAGGCAGAAACTTAAACACGAGTATTTGAAGCTCTCCGGAGACGAAATTAAGGATCTGAGACTCAGCGGCGTGGAGGTCAATGTCAATATAGCTGTCTTCCTTCCTTCCTTCCTACCTTCTTTCCCTCCTTGTTCAGCGAGTGAGACTAACAGGTCACCGGCGCAGTCGAATCCCCAGAAATCGCGTTCACTGGTGACACGAGATCCGATTTCATGCTCGATCCGGCGAATGCTGATGTGCTGAAGGCGCGCATCTTAGTAATGGAGGTTGATCAGCGCCTTTTTCTCTCTCGATCTCCGTTTCCTGCTAATTCTTCGTTTATTTTCAGTGCACGTTCATCGACGAGACCATGACTGCCGAGGATTCGAGAAAGTGTGGCCATATCCACATTTCCGAGGTTCGATCCAACTAGTTTGCATCATTCTATATCATCTTGTTAAGGAATCTGTCAAAATCTCATCAGTTCGTGATCTTTAGTGTAGATAGCGAGCCGCGCGCAGACCTTCGAGAACAAATCCATCATCCTGATCCACTTCTCCGGCAGATACCTCCTGAACGTTCGTGATTCTCTCCACATCTGAATTCTTGTTTCTCTCCCTTCAGCTTCTGTGTCTGGCAGGAGATCGTGGATGCCGTTTCGAAGCTGCCACGTCATCTTTCCCGCCGAATCTCGGCGCTGACCGAGGGGTTCTTATCGTCGCACGGTCAACGCCACTGCATTCATATTTCTTAAAAATAACAGAATTTTCTGAAAACAGAAGATAAAAAAATAAATAACCTTTTTTGATATTTATTTCGCTTGCTGAAAGCCGCTTCATGATGTCCACATCAGATTTTTACTGTTTATATTTTGGTCCTCGCTAAATTTAACATAAAGCCACGTTTGATGCTTATCGAATGGGAGCGAATTAAAAACTCATTGAATGCCACGTGTTGATAAAATATTGATTTATTCAAGGGCACTTTTGCGAAACCAACGGTCATACGATAAAGCAGTTCCTGCCCGCAAGAGCTCTCCCATCTAGAAAAGATGCTGACGACCGATCATCACTTCGATCAGGTGTAGAGTATCACTGCAACCACATCGTTTCCTCCAGGTTTTCGCGGATAGCGTCTGGGCGGCTTTGATCGATCTCAAGTTTGGAAATTGGACGCCCGAAGCCCTGACAGGCGATTATTCATCTCCAATTTGGAAATTCGGATGGCGGAATCTCTGTTACGGTGCGCGTCTTCGGTTGTCGGTCATCTCTCCGTTCCACAGGTAACTTCCATGGCACGTGTTCCTTCTCTTCCTGTCACGTGAAGGAACGGTAATCTGGAGCTGCGGACGGTAGAGAAGAGGCCGCGATGGGGCCGCCTTGAAGTGGGGAAGGGATTAGGACTTGGAAATAAACGTAAAAGCGCAGATGTCAGCATCTGGCCTCAGCAGGAAAAAATCTCCACCCCACGTAAAAAGCTCCTGAATATCCTAACTCCTCGTATCCTCTTCCCGTTGGTTTTGATCAATAATTTCTCTTCCCTTTTTATTAGTTTCCGTGGCTCATTATTGTTCTGATTTCTTCTCTGCGGCTTTCTCTCGGATCACCCCCGCATGTCGACGGTTCGGCTCGAACCTTTGCTCCATCAGTCCGGACGGGAGAGTTTCAAGTTTATCTTTCCGCGCGATCCCGGGAAGGGAGGGAGATTTTCCCGCCTAGGGTACAATCACAAGACATCATTGCTTACGGGAACCGCAAGGTGCCTTCACTGCCGGCATACTTCGCTGAGACTTCGTCCTATCAGAGCTGGAATCACGGAGGCTGAAATCGCTGAAGCTACCGACGCGCTTTTCCAGCAGACATTTCCGTTGACGCGAACGCAATCGGTGTGAGCTAGAATGAATCATCAATATTTTTTTTTGGCGTGGAGCGATGAAATTAGGCCCTTGTTACAATTGTTCGTGCAATGACCTTCAGTAGATTGAATACTTGAATGTTGTAGGTGGAGGGGAAGGTATCGGTGAAGTTGGATAGCAAGAGTGACAATGGAGAAGGAAACAGGCGGTTGACCGTTCAGTGCAACCTCGAAGGGAAGTGGATTCTTCATTGGGGCGTTACGTATATTGAGGAAGCTGCCAGGTGACTATTCCACATTTCGTCTTGTTGTTCTTTATTTATTTTATGCGAAATTGAAACTTGGGTTTTTCTTTTTACGGTTTTTTGCAGTGAATGGGATCAGCCTCCTATTGAAATGAGACCCCCTGGTTCTATTCCCATAAAGGTAATGTTAACACTTCATTCCACTCATTGAACACTCGTTCTACTGAACCTGTTCTTCACTTCGGTTTCTGGTTGATGAAGGATTATGCGATCGAGACACCCATGAAGAAGGCTTCTTCTCGGTCAGAAGGGGAGATACTACACGAATTGCAGATTGATGTGATACCCAGTCTTTCTATATCAGCTATTCATTTTGTTCTCAAGGTACCTTTTTTTAATGTTCCGTACTATAATTAAGCGAGGAGTACTGTTATTTTTGAATATTATGAAAATATAGGCAGAAATCAGGTCAGCAATTGTATCATTGATGCATTGGAATTTTTTTTTGACGAAGTTTTCATGAATATGAAGGATGAAGATACGGGAGCCTGGTTTCAGTATAGGGGTAGAGACTTCAAAGTTCCTCTTCTTGTTGGGGAAGACGATGAGATTGTTACTGGGGAAAAAAGCTTCAGCATTTGGCCAGGTTATTGATGTACAAAGAAAACCTTTTTAAAAATGAAATCATGTTACAAAAAAGTTGTTAATTTCTTTAGTCCTTGATAGTTGTTATAGAGAAGACACGAGTATTTTGATCACTGCTCAATGTCCATCATTAATAAGAAGCAAGATTAACTATAGTTGTCAGAGAAATAGACTATCTATGCTTTTTGGAGAACGTTAATTAGCTTTTCTGAACTTCTCTGAAAAATAGTTAATTGGAATGGCTACATTTCGTGAATTGGCATGATCATCACAATTGGCAGAGGATCATGAGAATCACAATACCTGAGCCCCCTGACTGCTGTCAAGACATCGTCTGACTGCTGCTGGACAGAGGTGATTGGGATGGTCACGTGTATACTGATGGGCTGTAAGGGGCCCAATTTATCTCCTTCTCCATCTTCGGCATATAAACCATGGCAGGGCAGCCCAAAAGGTAGCAGCAAGCAGATCATGCCACTCTCAGCAAGCAAATGGCAGAGAGGCACCTGAGATCACGGAAACAGCTCTCTCTCTCTCCCCTCTTCCCCATCTCTCAACCCCAAATTTTTTTTCATTCAGGCGTGTTTTTGATTAAAAGCTGAAAGATCCAGCTGCCTGATTGCATCTCCCTCGATCTCTCTTGATCCATCCGAACATGTGACCCCCTTCGGTAGGTTGCCAATTGTAAGAACCCAGCGGCAATTGAACTATCAATGAAACCTTTGATATCTTTTCTCTCATTTGATGATCAGTCAATTCCATCTCCTAGTGATGGATATTTTTGCATCAGCTGGAGATGATGAATTATCATTTAATGTACTGATGTTTGTTCAAGAATTACACCCGAAATAATCTATTGGTTCTTCTTTTCAGGGGCTTTTAACCAGATATCTAACATACTTTTGAAAGCTGATGAATCCATTATGAAGACAGATGAAAAAGAAAAAAATGAAGTCAGACGAGAAGTGAGACTTGTGGAACAGTACAATGAGGTGTTACCGATAGTGCGTGAGGATACATTTCAGAATTATCTCACAGTTTCTGTGAGAAGAAACAATGAATTGGATAGAAATGTAGTGCATTTTGACACTGATATACCAGGCCAAGTAATTGTTCACTGGGGAGTCTGTAGAGATGAAAACAAAAACTGGGAAATTCCCACACCTCCATATCCAATCGGTTCAAGAGTATTCAGGGGAAAGGCTTTGCAAACATTACTTCAGGTATGTCAATGGAAGTTTGTTATAAATGTTTATCAGTATGAAATGGCCGTTTGTTCTGTTTTTTTTTGATATAGACAAAGCGGTAATATAGACAAAGCTGAGATAACCAGCCCTAAGATGTGTCCCCTTAATCTTTCCTTTCCATGCATTAGGGTTTGTGGATTAAGGTTTCAACTGTGAAGATCAGAGATGATAACAATTATAGCATTTAACTTGTATTTTAGTTGTACCTGAACCTTTCATGTTCTATCTCAGTCCATGGAAATTATGTTGATTTGGTTTATTGATTTTTGATGATTTATAATATCATCACCATTATGCATGGATATTTGATATATTTTTCATTGGTTAAATCTTTTCTCCAGCCTAAGGCAAATGGGAGTGGAAATTGGGGGGATTTTTCTGTGGACGATGACTTTGTTTGTCTCCATTTCGTTATAAAACTAAGTGCGTACAATTGGTTGAACAACGTGGGTGATGATTTTTATATCCCTCTTATGAGTGAGAGTAGCATATTAGCTAAGTCCAAAATAGCCAAGGCACAAGATATTATGAAACAAGTTATGGATTCTCAGTCTCAGGCGATTTCAGCGACAGAAATAGAAACAACCCAAGAAGCAGAGGCTGTCTCCTACACTGATGACATCATCAGTGAGATAAGGAGTCTGGTAACTGACATATCTGCTGAGAAAGGCAACATTACCAAGAGTAAAGAAGCGCAAGAAAATATTCTTCAAGAAATCGAGAAACTGGCAGCTGAAGCCTATGGAATTTTCAGAAGCTCGATTCCAGTGTTTGTCGAGGAGCCTGTTTCTGATGCAGAATTGCTAAAGCCATCAGTGCAAATATCATCAGGAACGGGAACTGGTTTTGAAATTCTTCTTCAGGGATTTAATTGGGAGTCGCATAGATCTGGAAAATGGTATGGTGAGCTCTTTGGGAAAGCTGAGGAGATAGCTGCAATGGGTTTCACCACAGTATGGTTGCCTCCTCCGACGGAATCTGTGTCCCCCGAAGGCTACATGCCCAAGGATTTATACAACTTGGATTCAAGGTAAGTTCAAATGTTTGTTTTGGTTCCATTGTATTTTTGTGTTGATGTACAAAAATTCTAAGGGGGATTCATTTTCTTTAGTTACTTCTGAAGACAGGTATCACATTTGTAAATATTTTAAGTTCAGTAGAGATGTCATTTGTGTGATTATTGAAACTTTGCGTCTGTAGTACATCAGTTGCCAACTTTTAGTTCTGGCTAGGATCATATTTCTGGTATCAATTGCCAACTGAGTTTTGGTGCTTCATCTGTGATGTTTTTCTTTCATGCAATGCACAATGCAATGTTTGGTTTCTAGATTGTTTGAATTTATTGTCGGAAGCTTTTTCAAAATACATATATGTATGCATATACATATGCATATAAGTAGCCATACATGTACTCATATAATCATAAACATATACATCTACCAATATACATGTCAGTATACTATTACATATGTATACCTATTCTTATACATATAATAATAGGTGAGTCTGTGCATGTATATGTATAAAGCTTCTGACACACAGTTGCATATTCATACACGTACACTGACTCCTATAAACACATGCACATTACCATGTGCACATACACATACACAGACATGCACAAACTCCATTATACCACACACACCTACACATATGCACAAACTTTTACATACACATACCCACATACATCCATTAAAATTGTGTTTGATATTGTTAGTATGAAATTAAGTTAATTTCCCTTTTTTTAGATGTATGTGGGCCACAGCTTATAAGTGACCCACTCTTCTCTTAATGTATTCACTTATATAATACTAGGTCACAGATTATAAGTGGCCCAATATGACTCACTTACGTTGCCTATTTTTCATGTGGGTGAATTGGTGACTGAAGTGGCCTTTGGCCCATTTAAAGTAAATGACTTAGGCTGGTATTTAACCAGCCTCATATGTAATTTCGGATTAGGCTTTTTAGTAGCACTTATCACTTGCATCTCATCTTAATAAGAACAAGGAGTATGAAGGCTTAAGGAGGGAAGCAAATCTTCTAACATGGTATCAGAGCAAGGTTTCTTCCTGTGATTCTCCCCTTCCTCCCAAGCTATGCTTCTATTTTTTCTCCTTTTTCAAACCCCCCTCCCTTGCTCGTTTTGTTTCCCTTTGGTTATTTCACCTTTTCTTCTCGAGCGATTATGACAAAGTCAAGAGAGGTCCCAGAAATGGCTAAGGCTAATGAAAAAGTCGAGTTTGATTTTATTATTATTATTATTTTTTTATGATTAGAGGGAAGGGCACCCCGAAGCGGTGCCCCCTCGATGTCATGAAAGTAATGATGAAGGATACAGATCATGTACTACAGGGGTACAATAGTCGAGGGGCCTAGACCACCTTGGTGCCAAAAAGACACAAACCGCCTCGCGTCTTGCCGGATAGCATCAGCGGAAGAGGTACGACTCCTGAATATGACCTCGTTCCTATGGATCCAGAGGGACCAAAGTGTGGCAAAAATAGTCTGTCACTCAGCTTCGCGACGGAATATTCCGCCGCCGAGAGATCGCGAGAACGCCTCCTCCAAAGTCACCATAAGGCAGTCGACGCCCGCCGCCGCCTTACTTGCCTGGGCCAGGGGGCATGCGAAGAACATGTGCGAGTAATCCTCCACTGCCCTTGCGCACAGCGGGCATTCCACGGGAGAGTCCGAGACCATGCGCTGCCGCAGGGACCTCGTCATCAAGCGCTGTCGTAGCGGGAGCCAAGTAAACACCTTGATCTTCAGAGGGAGACGACGCTTCCACACCAAACGACATCTCTGCAGGAGGAGAGGATCCTCCGAGTCCTCCTGGTCACGAAGCAGTCTATGTGCAGCCCGGGTGGTGAAGCTAGGGCCACTCGACACCCACGCGTCATGGGCTGCTTTTGACAGGCGCCAGTCGGCAAGGAGCTCCTGCAGACTAAGCAGCTCAGCCACCTTCTGGTTGGGCGATGCCTCGGGCAAAGCCGGAACTCAGGCGTTGTGCTAGGCCCATCGCAAAACGAAGTCAAGTTTGATGAAATCAATATGCTGGAATGGAACAAACTAGTGGAGCTGACCCTTGTGGGCAGAGAACTAGGAGATCACCTAAAAGAAAGTTTCATTCTTAGGAAAAATCTACAATACAAGAAGTGGAAGGCCGAAGAAACTATGAATCCATCAATGGATATTGAGCACTATGAATCCAGAAATGAGGACAAATTTTTTTATGTAGACTCTATAAAAGAGCTATGGGATGAAGTAAGTAAATATAATGCCCAAAGGTATTATGAATGTCGTTTTATGTTCTGAATGCAAAAGCAATTCAAGCTAGACAAGTAAGTGAAAAATATTTTGATGTATTCCTCTAAGTTGAAGGGCATTTGGAGGGAGATAGACTATCTTTGGCCAAGTCAAAATCGTTAGTTAGTGGAAAGGGCATATATTCTTAACCAAAGACTATTTACTTTGTTTATGGGTGTTAATGCTGAATATGGGAATGTTAAAAGCCAAATCTTTCGTCAAAAGAAAGTGCCTGATCTAGAGGAGGGAATAGGGTTTATAATGGAAGAGGAGAGTTGATTGAAGCTTGTGCCAGAAGCTCCTACCAACCAATCTACTGCCTTTGTAGTCAAGAAATACGACTCAAGACTAGCCTAAGGTGATTCTTGGGTGAGTCGACATAGTTCTAATCAATCTACTGGAATAAACATGAGAAGAGACAAAGGACAACTTTGGGGGCGCTTACTATAAAAAGAAAAGACACACTAAAGACACGTGCTAGAAATTGGCCAAAAAAAATCAACAACAACCAAAGACAATATATGTGACAGTCTCCCAACATCAAGATAGTAGTGAAACTTTGGAGCTGAAGGGGAAGATGCCTGAAAAACTACAAGGTGACGCTAACGAGATTGGAAAGCTGAAAGAGTAAGTTAATTGACTTTAAGGTCTTTTGAGTTCAACTTCAATGGTAAAATCAGGTATGTTACAATCATGTCATTAACCTAGTCAAATCCAATAGATAGTTGATACTGGAGCAATAGACCATGTCCCTGAGTAGTGGTCATTTTCAAATTTATTCAACTGTTAGTGAACTCCACAGAATTATTACAGTTGGAGGAGGGATTCTATGTGTCGCAGTGGTAAGAGATGTAAACTTAGATAAGCTTGGGACAATTAACAAAGTTTACATGTGCTAGATCTTAAAACACATCTTATATCCCTTAAGATATAAGATAGTAGTTGACTCTTGTTGGCAGTTTATTCTTAACAGTGTATGGGAGAAAGATTTCATTATTTAAGAGAGAAGTTGGCTTGCTAGTTTTTTATGATCCTGCAATAATGTCTCTTTGTCAATGGGACAAGGGGTTTTAGTTGAAAATAGAGCAATGATGCTACATATGCGTGTGGGTCACCCTCCTTTTGAGTCGTTAAAGACTTGTTATCCCTCCATGTTTGGAGGAATAGAGGTTTATAAGATATCTTGTGAGGCGTGTCAATTGACAAAACACAAACACTATTCTTTTAAGAATCTGAATGATAGATGTTTGAATCCATTTGAATGTATACACAGTGATGTGTTGGGGCCATGTCCCATTCTTAGTATCTTTGGATACACGTGGTTGGTTATTTTTATGGATGATCGCATGCGAGTTATATGATTGTATTTATTAAAATCCAAAGCAGAGGTTTCTCAGGTTGTGCTCCAATTTTGTGAGATAATCACAACTCAATTTGGGTGGGTAGTCAAACACTTCCGCTCAGACAATGGCAAGGAGTTTTTTAACGCTATTGTGAACTCATATTTTATTAAAATAGGAGGGATACATGAGTCTTCTTGTATAAATACCCCTCAACAAAATGGATTAGTTGAGAAGAGAATTAGCTGTATATTAGCAACAACAAAAGCTCTATTATTTTTAACTCATATGCAGAACATGTATTGGGGAAAAGCAGTTCGCACTGCTGTGCATTTCATAAATCGAAGTCCATCAAAGTTACATGGACACCAAAGCCTAATCAATGTGTTAAATTCCAAATATCCAGCAATTAAATTGACATTTGGTTTTATTTAGAAAGAAGGAAGAAAGAGAGTTTTCCACTAGAATGAGATTAGTACTTTATGTAAATATTCCGAATGCAGGAGAGAGAAACGCGTATTCAGAAGGTAAAAGAAAGATATTTTTCCATTAATGAAGATAGCTATTTATACAGTTTTAACTAAGGTACAACAACGGATAGATATAACGGCTATTTAGCCGTCTAATAATCCAACGGCTAATTAGGCCATCCGATATGCTCTTGGGTAACGGATCTGATAATAGATAAGATCCGACCCATTAGCGATAATCATCTAACACTCCCCCTCAAGCGCTGGAATGTATATTCTTCATGCCAAGCTTGGACAGTAGATATTGTATTGTTCTGGAGGGTAGACCCATTGTAAAGATATCCGCGCACTGCTCCTCAGAAATAACACGTTCGGTCTTGATAATGCCTTGAGTAATATGGTCTTGAATATAAGATCTGTCAATATTAACATGCTTCATCCGATCATGGTCAACTGGATCATGAGCTATACTGATTGCAGACTTGTTATGGCAGCGGATAATAATTGGTTGAATGTAGGAAATTTTTAGATCGTCCAAGAGATGCTTTATCCACATGGCTTCATCTATTCCTTTAGACATAGCTCGAAATTCAGCCTCTGTGCTGGATTTTGACACCACACTTTGCTTCTTGCTTCTCCAAGTAACCAAATTTCCACCAAATATTGTGCAATATCCGGTGGTTGACCTGTAATCAATACGGGAACCAGCAAAATCTGAGTCAGTATGCAATATAAGATCTAACTTACCTGTCCGTCTATAGGTGATTCCGAGTCCATATGTTCGTTTGAGATACTTGAGAATTCTGTTAAGTGCTTGAAAATGGGGTGTTTGAGGTGAATGCATGAATTGACTCAGCACATTTACAGAATAGCAAATTTCTGGTCTAGTATGTGATAGATATTGTAGTTTTCCTATTATTTTTTTATATGACTTACTTTCAACATATGAATCATTTTTATTGATTGTTAACCTATGGTTTACTTCAATAGGTGTATCATTTGGATGACAATCTAAATGTTGTCTCTTCCAAAAGTTCATGTATATATTTTTGTTGGGTCATGAGAATTCCCTCACTTGACCTTAGAAATTCGATTCCTAAAAAATACTTTAATGACCCTAATTGTTTCACTCGGAAATTCCGATCGAGATGAATTTCAAGATTCCAAATTTCTTCTAGATTGTTTCCTGAAATAATAATATCGTCTACATATACTATTAGAATTGTAATCCTTTTCTGTGGTGCAGTTTTAAAGAACAAAGTGTGTTCACCATTGCACTGTTTATAACCAAGCTCCTTCATGGCTTGGGTAAACCTCCTAAACCATTTTTTTGAGAGAAAGAAAGAAGGGCCCACAAGCATGGGACCCCCCCGATGTCATTGCAACAATGACGATAGGTACAAACCATTGCACTGTTTAAACCTCCTAAACCATGCACCGGGTGATTGCTTTAATCCATATAAAGCCTTTTTTGGTTTACACACTTTTCCCTCATTCATCTTTCCTTCATATCCTGGGGGAATATTCATATAAATTTCCTCATTAAGATCTCCATGAAGGAAAGCATTTTTTATATCATATTGATATAAGGGCCAATCCAAATTAACAGCCAAGGAGATGAGTATTCTAATTGTATTTATTCTTGCTACTAGAGCAAATGTTTTTTGATAATCAATACCATAGGTTTGAGTATATCCTCTTGCTACAAGTCGAGCTTTATATCTGTCTAGGGACCCATCCGACTTGTACTTGAGAGTATATACCCATTTACAACCAACAGTTTTCTTTTCTCATGGGAGATCAACCACTTCCCATGTATCGTTTTGTAACAGGGCCTTCATTTCCTCATCCATTGCTGCCTTCCACTGAGTATTGGATAGAGCTTCCTGTGGGTTTTTAGGAATAGGTATTGCTTGGATATGGGTTAAGAAGGTCTTATATTGAGGTGATACATTCTGATAATTGAGGTAACTCGCCATAGCAAACGGGATAGGTTTCACACAAGATTGAGTGCCCTTCCTTAGAGCAATCGGAAAATCATCTCCCCCTCTCTCATAATTGAGAATCTCTGAGTTCTGATTACTGACATCCCCTCCTTGAGCAGATTCAAGTAATTCCCCTGAAATTCCTTGATTTTTATCCTCATGAGGAATAGGAATTTCAAAACTCGCTACTGGCTTCTTCCCCTTTTTTCTCTGGTAGTATTTGGGGTATGAGATTATTGTATGTGTGTCATCAGCTAGATTAGATGTAGTATCGGTAGGGAGTGAAATCTGAGGAAGTTCTAATCCAAGTTCAGTGCATGATTGGGCATCTACCAAAGGAGAGGAATCTGATAATAAATGGGAGTCATTAATCAGTAAATTCTGAGAAATAAGTAGTCTATCTATCTCTCGGTGACTCTCATTTCCTATAGGTTTATAGTAGAAACATTTCTCAAATAATACATCTTTTGATACAATATATTTCCGGGTAAGAGGATGATACGCTTTGTATCCTTTATGAGTAGTAGAGTAGCCACGGAACACACACTTAAGTGCTTTGGCATTCCACTTATTCTACTTATATTTTGGATTATGTACATAGCATACACATCCAAAGACTTTAACTGGTAAACCAGTTTTTAATTTAATATTTGGAAAACACTCTTCAAGTAGATCTATAGGACTTCTAAAGTCTAAGACCTTTGAGGGAAGTCGATTTATAAGGTGTATGGCAGTCATGACTACAAATCCCCATAGATTGATAGGGATATTTCCTTGAATTATTAATGTTCTACTCTTATCAACAATATCTCCAATTTTTCACTCGGCTAATCCGTTCTGTTGGGGTGTATAAGGACATGATGTTTCATGTTTAATCCCCTCAGATTCTAAGAATTCCTTTAACTCGGTATTAAGAAAGTCTCTAGCATTATCCGTTCGTATCCCTTTTACATCTTCTCCAAACTGTCTTTTGATCAATTTGCAAAGATTTTTAATATTGGATGTCACTTCGGTTTTGTCTTTGAGCAAAAAAAGCCAACTATACCTACTATAATCATTTGTACATACTAGGAAATACCGTTTTCCTAGTATATCAGTTTGTGGTGAGGGGCCCCATACTTCAAAATGGATTAGTTGAAAAGGAATCGTTTTCCTATGATCTGTTGGGGGAAAGGTTGTTCTCTTAAATTTCCCCAATTGACATGCATCACAGACAATTGTTGAAATGTCAATGTTTTTAAACAAATGTGAATACATATGTTTCAGAAGATAGAAAGAAGGATGACCCATCCGTTGATGGATGTCCATAATTTCTTCTTCAGATGACAACTTTACTTCTGCTACCTTGAGCTCTGTTTCCATGCTTCCTCCAGAACTTTGACAAGGTAAGTAGTAAAGCCCATTTTGGACCTTAGCTAGTCCAATCTTCCACCCGAGTTCCTTATGACATAGATAGGCATCAATATCATCGAACAAGATGTTATATGCTCTCAGACTTGCAACTTTCTGTACTGATATAAGATTTATAAAAAGGTTTGGAACATGCAACACATTGGTTATGGTTCCAATAGGTTGCATTTTCATAGATCCAACACCAGCTACAGGAAGCAATGTTCCACCAGCGGTCTGGACATTTTTTCCTGGAGCAAGTGTTTCATATGATTCAAAAGATTTCTCCGAGAATGTCATATGATCAGTTGCTCTGGAATCTAGGATCCAAGCTCTAGATAAATTTTTTGTAAATAAAGAAATAGATGCAAGTATTTGATGTTTACCCGAATTGGCCATGGATGTGGATCCTATGACTGTAGTAGTGGAATTCATCATGGATTTGAGGCTTTGTAATTCTGTCATGATGGAATGTAAATCTGGAGAGGAATTCTGACATGATTGATTACCAGTAGTGCCTTCAATTCCAGAATGTTTTCCTCCCCCTGAATTTTGTACTACATGGGCTCGGGGAGGAGCACGAGCGTCAAGATGTGGAGGTCTTCCATGGAGGGTCCAGCACTTGTCTCTGGAGTGACCTCGTTTGTTGCAAAAAGTACAGAGCAAGGCATCCCTGTTAACTTTTTCATTATCGTTTTTTCTTTGATACGGTATAGGTCCCTGTTGGCTTCGCCCTGAATTCTTCAAGCCTTTTGTCAGAAAGGCTGAGCTTTCAATATGGTTCTGAAGGGCCTTGAGGCGACTCTCTTCCCCTTTTACCTTTGATACAGCTTCATCAAAGGTAGGTTCCACCTCGCGATTAAACAATTGACTTCTTACAATCTCGAATTCAGGCCGTAAGCCTTGAAGAAAAATGCACAACCGAGTAGTTGCTTCGCGAGCGCGAGCTACTGGATTTGTGGAAAGAGGATATCAGTGATCCAATTCGTTGTGGATAGCCCGTAATTCATTTGAGTAGGTAATGATGTCTTTATCGCCTTACTTCAGAGAGAAGGATTTGGTGATTAGGTCAATCATTTTTGACTTATCACCTTGCTTGGAGTGATTACGTTGGATGGACTCCCAGAGCTTTCTAGATGTATCGCAGGAAATAAATTGGGCTTGATGCTCCGGAGCAAGTGAGTCCAGCAACCAGGCGAAGACGAATTCTTCCTCCATTGTCCATTTCATGAAATCTGGATGTCCCTCATGTAGTCCATCTTCGGTTAGATGATGGATGATTTTCCGAGGCCGTAGCGCGGCTTGCACCGTTTGTTCCCACACAAGAAGATTATTACCATTAAAAATGTTGCATTTGGCGAAGACGGGTAGGTGCGTGAGCCACTTGTTGGTGGAGATCAAAGACACTATCGCCGTCGATGCCAACGAAACGGGAATCTTCGCGCTTTCCTCTGCCTCCCGTAGGATGATTTTCCGCCAATCTCTTCGATAGCGGTGTTTCACGAAACCCGCTCTGATACCATGTAAATATTCCGAATGCAGGAGAGAGAAACATGTATTCAGAAGGTAAAAGAAAGGTATTTTTCCATTAATGAAGATAGCTATTTATACAATTTTAACTAAGGTACAACAACGGATAGATATAACGGCTATTTAGCCGTCTAATCATCCAACGGCTAATTAGGCCATCCGATATGCTCTTGGGTAACAGATCTGATAATAGATAAGATCCGACCCATTAGCAATAATCATCTGACATCAACTGACACTTTACAATGGCTGGGGGATGTCCCTTATGTAGGGACTCATAAGGGCATATGTCTAACATATTGAAAAACAGAGAGGTGCAATGGGATATTTATAATTCTGTAATACTCCCCCTCAAGCTGGGGAATGGATGTCATTCATCCCCAGATTGAACCGCATTTTCTCGAACACATTTGCACATTTGAACGTGCTTTGTACGATCATGTTGGACGGGGTCGTGGGCGATGCTAATAGCAGATTTGTATTCACAACATAATAAAATATGAGTCTCTTCGATAACACCGAGATTTTGGAGTATACTTCGCACCCCGATACCTTCACAAATGCCAAGAGCCATAGCTCGAAATTCTGCTTCTGCGCTTGATCGAGCTACCACTTTTTGCTTTTGACCTCACCATGTCACCAGATTACCGCCAATGAAGCATCCATATCCAGTTGTAGATCGGTTATCATCCGCTGATCATGCGTAGTCAGCGTCGGTGTAGATCTGAATGGGCAAGGACTTTTGCCTCTTATAGAGTATTCCCATGCCAGTCATGCCCTTGAGATAGGCAAGGACTCTCTGTGCTGCTTGCCGATGAATCATTCGCGGATCATGCATAAATTGACTTAAAATACCCACGACATACGAAATATCAGGTCGGGTGTGTGACAGGTATATCAACTTTCCCACGAGATATTGATATTGGCCTTTGTCAACTTTCTCAGAATTAGGAGAGCTTCCAATACAATGCTTAGCATCAATCGGAGTACTAGCAGGTTTACAATCCTGCATACTTGCATAATCCAACAAATCAGTTATATATTTCCTTTGTGAGAGGAAAAGTTCACCATCACGATGTGCAACTTCAATCCCAAGAAAATACTTTAGTTGTCCTAGGGCCTTAATTTCAAACTCCTTTTTCAGTTGGTCATGAAGTTGGTCAATACCTAGTAAATCGTTTCATGTCACAATCATATCATCAACATAAACTTGTAGGACAGTGACTCCCCCTCAAGAGGATCTCTTGTAGGACAGGGTGTGATCATCTTGTGCTTGCAGAAAGCCCAACATCTTCATGGTTCTAGTTAAGCGACCGAACCATGCTCGGGGAGATTGTTTGAGGCCATATAGTGCCTTCTTCAACCGGCACACCTTCTTGAGACTCCCAGGTTGATTATACCCAGGGGTAATGTCCATATATATTTCCTCTGTTAGATCACCATGTAGGATTGCATTTTTTTACATCAAGTTGATGGAGAGGCCAACCCTTATTAGCTGCTATCGAGAGTAAGATACGAACAATCCCCATTCGAGCCACCGATGCAAATGCTCGAGGTAGTCAATACCATAACTTTGGGTATAACCTTTGGCAACCAATCTGGCTTTAAAACGCTCAATAGATCCATCAGACTTGTGTTTAATAGTGTAAACCCACTTACAACCAACAGTTTTCTTTCCATCAGGCAGAGTGACCAAATCCCACGTCTTGTTTTTCTCTAGTGCAGCCATTTCATCATCCATAGCAATCTTCCACTTTGGATCTTGAATAGCTTCACTCATTGTTGTTGGGACTTTATACTCGTCAATTTCGGCCAGAAAAGATTTATAGGCCGGTGAAAGACGGTGAAGAGAAACATACTTACAAAAAGGATATAACTTTTTCTTGGTACACTCACGTTTCCCTTTGCGGAGAGCAATGGGATCTGTCCACGTGGAGTCTGGGGCATTTGGTTGCCTTTCATCATCAGGTTGACCCTCCTCGTGGACACTACAATCGTCGTCTGGATGAAGATCTTCTTTATTGATTGAGTTCTAATTGGGTTGAGTTTCTACATTCTCAAGTGGTAGTTCAATAGGAGGAATTACTTGATCTTGGGACTGCTCAACAAGTAGAGGACAAAACTCCAGAGTGGCAGAGCTTGATGGCATAATTTGGAATTGGTCTGGTGTGGTATTCTCGAGGTCCTGTTTGAAGAAGAACTATTTTTCATCGAAGGTGGCACTGAGTGTCACCAAAATTCTCCCTGAACTCTTGTCATAGAACTTGTATCCTTTTTGGGTATTGGAGTACCCAACAAACGCTGTCTTCAATGCCCTGGGCTCTAGTTTAGAAATACCAGGCTGACTTTGATGGATAAAAGCGACACATCCAAATACATGTAAGGGCAATTCGGGACCCAATTGAACATGTGGGTAGTGATGTAAAAATAAATCATTAGGGGATTTAAATGCTAAAGCTTCAGATGGTAAACAGTTGATCAGATGTATAGCCGTAAGAACAGTCTCACTCCACAGAAAATTGGGAATATGAGCATTGAACATTAAGGATCTTGTGACCTCCATCAAGTGGCCAATTTCCTCTCCGCCACCCCATTTTGTTCAAGGGTATACGGACAAGAGGATTCATGCACGATCCCAATGCTTTCAAAAAACGTAGTGACTTGAGAGTTAAAATAGTCATGTGCATTGTCTGATCTGAATCTCTTTGGAGTTGTACCAAATTGATTCTGAATCAGCTTAATAAATGATGAGATAATAACACTTGCTTCTGGCTTATTCTTCATAGTGTATTCCCAAGTCGATTGAGTGCAATCATCAATAAAGATGATGAACCAACAAGACCCACGTAGACCTTTAGATGGAGAGGGCCCCCAGATGTCAGAGTGGATCCGATAGAGCGGTATCTCAATTCTAATTCCCTGAAACGAGAAAGATATCCGTCTCTGTTTAGCCAATTGACATGCTTCACACACAAGGGAAGAGTCATTAAGCGTCTTGCAGAGATTAGGAAACATAACACGAAGTATTTTCATGGAAGGATGCCCTAACTTGCAGTGTTTCAACAACAATTTATTCAATGTTTCAGAAGTAGACGAGGCTGTAGAGAATGAGGTGATGCCCTACTGTCCTGAGATGCCCGGAAGATCCACTTGATTAAGTCCTTCTCAAGCCTCAAACCGCCCAGCCTCCTTGCTCGAGATCTTGTATAATGAAAAAATAAATATCATCATCAAACAAAATTCGACATCTCAAATCAGGGCCAAGACGATGAAGAGAGATTAAGTTAGCAGTCAAATTGGCAACATAAAGCACCCCATAAAGAATGCCAATGTTTCCAAATCTGACACAGCCAACTCCAAGAACAAGTAAAATATGACCGCCTGCGGTGATCACCCCCTTTTTCACTGTAATAAAAGAAAAATTCTCAAGACATGATATATCAGCCGTCATATGATCGGTTGCCCCAGAGTCCAATATCCAACCTGATTTGTACGTGGACATAGGGGTCACAGTAATAGACACGCATCTAGCAAAGAACTTACTAGTGTTGGCGAAAGAGGAATGGCTCAAAGCATTCCTTAGAGTTTCAAGTTCCTTTTGCAGCTTGACATATTTTTCCTGGTTCAGATCAAATGGATGTATCAGAGGACCCGGAGGGTGAGGGTTCTTGGGGATGTTCTTTGCCCATTCTTCACTATCACCAGATGTGGCTGCCACATTTGACCTCCCATAAGTCTTGGGTTTGCCATGGATATCCCAGCAGGTCTATACTGTGTGTCGGCGTTTCTTGCAATTTGTACAAAATAAGTGCGCTTTTGGGTCGGTGTTGGGGTCACCCTTCACATATCTCTGCTTCCCTTCACATATCTTTTGAAACTGGTTGTCCTTGGAGCTCTGTCTCTCGTCTTGCAGCAAACGCAGCGGATTCTGGGTTGACTTTTAGATCACTTCGCAAGTGCCGAGTGGATTCCTCCCTTACAACCAGCTTTAGGGCTTCTTCGAAATTATGTACTTTCTCTCTGGCCAAGATTTGACTCACCAGGGTTTCATACTCTGAATTCAATCCCATTAAGTACTTGTACAAGCGATCTTTCAAGGTGTACTGGCGTTCTTCAGAGTCTGGATTCAGGACTGGTCGGTAGTGATCAATCTCTCTCCACATACACTCGAGTTCACCGGCATATTCGGTTACCGATCTGTCACCTTGCATCAGCA
>CM044116.1:5156105-5202882 GCA_024174645.1 Lemna minuta | reverse complement strand
CCCCCTTTTATTTTAAATTTTCATTTGATTTTCCATCAAGAAAATGTATGAAATTATCTATTCACATTCCTCTCTATAGCCGAAAATCCACATGCACATCCACATCTATTCCATACTCATCATCCATTAGAAGCATCCAATTGCTTCAACTAGACTCCTTAAGGATTTGACCTCGACTCAAGTTTGATAGTAAGTGAGGAAAACATATGTATTATAGCTTGAAATTGATTCACAAAGATGACAGAAATTACTGCAAAATTCAGTTTATTAGATAGATTTCAGACTCACTCGGGTGAGAAACACTAGGAAGCCGTGAAATGTTTCCTTAAGTAGTTGAGAAGGACTAAGGATTTATTGTTGGCCTATGGAATAGAGGGCTTATTTTTGGAGTTGGTCTTCCTTGCCAGCCCACAACTGACCTAGCCTACCACAAGCCTTGCCTAGCAAGCCCTACCATTGGACCTTTATGGCTCTTAGTGTTGCCACCAAACCTCATGTTACCCCTATTCTATTAGTGTTATTTGATAAAAGATTTAAAATTAATTCTAAACACTTATATTTTTTTAATTTAATGATATAGTATACCCATCATACCCATCATATCGTGATATAGTATTTTTTACAAGATAGGTATGTTAAATTAGAATTCCTTTACATGAATTCTAGTTTCTTTATTTCATGAACCAAAAAACAAGAAACAACAAAGGGAGGCTATATGAGAGAAAAGGAGCATTACTTTTTTAGTGCAAGATTCTCCAAAATGAATTATTCTCAAGAACTTTAATGGGGGTATTCAAAGCTAGCCTTTAGGAGCCCAATTGATGAAGCAATTGAGGAGGAAAGCAAAACAAAAAGGAGGGAAAAGTTGTTTTTGGTTGGGGGTGTCTTCTTCTTCTATTCCACTTTCTCTTAGTTTTCGAATTTCTTTCGACATTCTTTCAATTCTTCTGATTCTTCTGATCAATCTCTCT
Organism: Lemna minuta; assembly: GCA_024174645.1. NCBI lineage: Eukaryota > Viridiplantae > Streptophyta > Magnoliopsida > Alismatales > Araceae > Lemna > Lemna minuta. The sequence goes on along the minus strand of CM044116.1, from coordinate 5,201,911 downwards.
CTCTCTCTCTCTCTCTCTCTCTCTCTCTCCGATTCTCCCTTTTCTCGCTCCCAATCACTCTTTCAAACACTTTCCTTCTCTCAAATTCTTTCTCGCACTCTCGCTCTCACCCACAAGTTTTCCCTCTTAATTTATCTCGCCTCTATCATTCTCTCCCTTGTGATCTTTCTTATGACCTCACACTCTGTCTATCTTTAGTGTCTCTTTTTGGATTCTTATTCCTTGTGCTCGCCCACTCTCTCTTCCTTATTTCTTCACACACACACACACACACACACTCTCTCTCTCTTTGTCCCCATTAATGAAAATTATGTGGCCTGCAAGCCATTCACACTTTCATCTCTCCTTTATGTTCATTTAAATAAAATTTTATTTTTTGTTATTCTTATGTGACATTTTCAATGAAATCCATGAGCATATGTAATGGCAAAATGAATTATGATGAGATTATAATATAGTGATCATTGGTCTTTAAACATTTGTTCTAAATATTCCTATTTGTGGGATATTCAAGAAGGACATTGATAACATGCAATTTATACATGAAATTCCATCATTATTAATAAAAATTAAGGCATAAAATATTCCATTCTTATGCATATTATCATACTTTGAATGCATATCTATTATTTCATACAATTTTAAGTTATAATCTCAAAATGCATTATTTTAGGGATAATTATGTATAATTAAAGAATATATTTTAGAGTAGATTATTCCCAAATATATTTGAGATTATAATTGGGTTTTAATGTTAAATAATAAGAAAAATTTAATAAACTCATTTATTTTTCTAAGTTTTATTTTCTAAGAGAAATTGATTATGCTATAGTTATAATTTATATTCTTAAAATAAATTTCACTTTTAAAAATGATAGATTATTTAGTTTCTGATCCAACAAAATAAATTTGGATTAATTTGGAGTTGTATTTTTAAAGTTATGAATTTTCTAATGTTTAGGGATTTTTATAGAATTTTTCTAAATTTATTTAGATTTTTTTGAATTAAAATATTTAAAAAATATTTTTATACTATGCTCAGACGTGGGAGATAACGTGACGGGGGCGGTAATGTGTCACCACATGGCCACGTATGTACACGTCACATGGCACAAGGGTGTACATGTGTTTGCATGGGTGTGCACATGTGTTCACATGTGTGTGCCAGTGTGCGCGCGAGTGCAATTAGTGGGTTAAGCATCCATTAAAGGATTTTTGTTAACCCACTATATGCACTCTACTTATATACCCCTCAATTTGCCTTGATTTCTATCATGTATGACTATTTCTGTTTATTTTTATGCGTAGGTGATGTTGCGCATTCTGGAGAGTGCGATCGAGTGAATAAATCACGATCGTCAATTTTCACTTAAAGAAGGGGGTACGTGGCACATAACGGTTCACCATCAAATTGTTTTAAAATGACTTAATCTCAACAGTTCATTTGAGGAGTTATAACGACTGAGATTAAAAGTGACCAATGGACTCTCATGGACACGTGTACACATCCAGAGGGTCCAATAAAGATCAAACGATAAGCGTTACCTGGCGTTTCTTCTTTTTGTGCGACATGGCGAAATCTAAGCGCTTGATCTTCGATTGAATGGACACGACTTAAATATAAAAATTCACATCCAAGTGTTTCATCAAAACCATTGATTGAAGATGGAACGCCAAATCCAACGATCACACCAAATATTGCCTATATATACGTATGTTCTTTGACGATGTAAACCATTCTTGGATGTTTTGAGCTATCGAACTATTTACACATCTCAGTCCTTGAATCTCTTGATTTTTTTCCTCTTCTGGACTCATTTTTGTGTCTAGGGAGTGCTTGAAATCAAGATTCGTCAAAAGAATAGGGAGAAATTGCCTCTTGAATGCCGAATTTCAACTTCGAAATCGTGGAATGAAAAACCCTAGATCTAGGAGTCAATTAGATAATTTTGTGTGCGACTTTAGGTTATATTATATGTTTTACTCATTGTCTTTTGTCTTGTATCATTAGCTTTCAATTTTGAATTGTAGATTAGCTGAATTTTAGATAAATTTTCAGTTTTCTCTCTCCTCGCGATCAATTCTCTATCTAATTTTTGCTATTTCATTTCTCCACGAATCTTGATCCAAATCAAGTGATTTTTGTTTCGGTGGATTCATCTTGGAGTTTTCACCTCCAAGATGATTATCTAAAATTACTAAAATTCCTAATTTTTCACCTCAATTCCTTATTAGATTTTCATCGAATTTAAACATCACCTTGAAAATACCTTACTTCTCTATGGATTCAACCTTATTCACCATTATACTATTAAATTCTTGATTTTTATCTTAAATTAGTGAGTTTAGAAATTTTTTTGACACCACTTAGTGCATTTTCAATGAACACATAGATTCGTATTGTCCAATGGTACTAAGTTGTCAATCAAGTTGATTCATGTCACGATTGTATACGTCGTCCTTTGACTTGACACACCAAAGACATCTTATGGATGGATGATTATGTTTTGACTATGACATACGAATTCCTAGCCACGAGATTTTTAAAGCATCATAGATTGAATACAACATGAAGTCCTTGAAGGTGATTGACTCATCTACAAGATGGGATCATCCGCCCTTGGTATAAGAGAAAATTGACTTAAGAAATTAGATGCGGTTAAATCCTTGGCCAAGGTAGTAGAAATATTAGTTGTTCTCAATGATTTCTTACTCGCATCAGTACTAAATTGAGTGAATAATTAGGGTTTAATAGTTAACCATACCTATGTCATTCATGAGTCTCTCACGGATGAAAGATTATATGTAGATGGTGATCGATGATGGCAAAGTTTCACGAAAGAGTTCTTATATATTCTTTATCTCCTAGAGCACAAGATGTAGCTTAGCACCCACTACACTGGCGACTAAACTTATCAATTAGGTTAAATCGATCCTTGGTCAATTTATCTATATGTGGATATAGTTAATTGATAAGGAAGATCAATAAGTGTTATTGGGTTGATGGAGTCATTAACTAGCGAGATATATGGACCTAGAGGGTCACACACATAAGGTTAATGGGCATAGGTGGATATAATATAAACATAAGGATTTTTGTGAAAATTTCACATTCCCAAAGTCTATAAATAGGAGGAGAACGACCATAACAAGGTGCCCATGCAAACCTAGTGGAAACTCTCCCTCTCTTCCCTTCCTCTTATGGTAATGAATGTTCTAGAAGAGATCCGATCATCTAGTGACCGTGTGCATTCCAATAGAGGTCGGACACTTGAACGGTTTGAAGAACTCCTTCAAATGATCCCTGTAAGTATGAATTTTATTCTATATTAGATAGTAGGATCATCTAGAATAGTTTATAAGATCATCTATTCTTAGTAATTGAACTTTATTGAATGTTTGATTGAACATCTTTTGTTGCAATCAATGTTTTGATAAAAAAATTGGAGAGCATGTCAAGCCTCAGCTCCCAGCACCCATATATCGCAATTTCTACAAATCTCCCTCTAAATTTCTCTCTCAATCCCTCTCTTTACTCTAAACTTCTGCTTTCACATTCCCTCTCTTTCTCTCTTCCTCTCTTCATCTTGTTCGCTCTCTCTATCTCTCTTTCAACCTCCTACTTCCTCTCTCTCTAATTCAATTACTCTTTCACTCCCACTTCTCCTCTTGATATCTCCTTCCCTCTCACTATCCCTCTCCCGGTCGCTCTCGGGGTGCGTGAATTCTAGTGACGGGTCGCTGGAGGACGGGTCTAGCATAGTCACTAAGGCTTTTCTTAGCATTTCCCTCATCGTTCCAGGCCATTTCTACTGGTTCGGTTGGATCAAAAGTTGAATCGGTCTCGGTAGTGTCGGTCTCGATAGCTTCACGAGTTTGCGAGGATCGTTCAAAGAGGTCTATTTCTAGGGGGTTATTCTGTACTCTCCAAGCTGTTCGTATTCTCATGAAGAGTAGATCGGATACTTAGATGGATAATAACTTATAAATACTTAAAATATATTAAAAATTAAGATCAATCGTACCTGAATGTCGGTCTCTGTGAGAGTTACGCGTTCTTAACGCAATTTTGAAGAAGTGATTGCCCGTAATCCTTAGAAAAGGGACGAAAATCACTTAATCTTATCGAATTATGGAGCTCGAAGATTGATTTCTACTTCGGATCACTCAAAATATGATTGAATTGCGTGAATTTCAAGAAATTAAGAGAAAAATCCGAGTTGACCAAGTCAAAATTGACTAATTTGATCAAAAATTTGCCTTAATTCCCCGGCAGCGGCGCCATTTGACGAGACGAGACCGCGAGGTCGTTGATTTCATAAAGTCTCGTGTCAAAAATATTTCCGAACTTACCAATTTGATAAAAATGTCTCGAATTGAAGGGTATAATGGTAAATAGTGGTCGAATCCACAGGGAAATAAGGAAATTCTTGATGTATTCATCGAATTTGATCAAATAGGATGATGAATTGATGATAGAAATTAGGGAAAATGGTAAATGATGAAAGATAACTTCCAATCGATTCCACGGAATCAAGAATCATCGAATTTGGTCTTGATTTCGCGGAGAAATTGAAGATCGAAGTGGAGAGAAATTTTCGGACGAAGAAATCGCGAATTCAACGAAAATTAAACAAAATTAAACCTTAAATCCTAATCCAAATTGAAATCAAACATAAATGGACGAAAGATTAGCAAAAACCGCTTCCACTAACCATGGTTAGCAATCGGATTAGCACAATTAACTTGATTAATCGTCGAAAATACCAAAGAACGCGATCGTGAGTTCAAGCGTTGATTTCCACCGATCTACACGGCCAAATCTCAATCTCAAATGCTCCAGAGGTGCGGAAATGAGTGTAGAACACGATGGGATTGAGAGAAACGAGAGAGGAGGTGTCTAGACAGATCAATTACATTGATTTCCAACTCGAATGCATTACAAATCGGAAGAACACCTTGTTTTATAGGGCATTTGGGCATAACCGTCTGATCGAAACGATCGACGGTTACGATGGAACGGTCAATCATGGAATGTTTCAATTAAGTCACCTCCGTCGGATCTTGATGAACGGTCTGGATGCGCCGCGTGGATAAGCGTTATAAAAACGCTTTAGATCGCGTTTTTGGATCGCGATCTGACGGTTGAGATGCTCCCCGCGGGATTAAATCTTGGCCGTTATAACGCTCCTTAAAACGCACGTGTTTTGATGAGATTTGGTGGACCGTCAGTCCACTTAATCCACGCGCGACTATCCTTCGATCGGTTGATCCAGCGCTCCACGATTGGCCACGTGTCCTGCATTTATAAAAACCCTGTGGAACTTAGTCCCACACGGGAAAAATTAAAGAGAAGGGATATGTTTATAAGGTGCGACGTATTTGAGGGGTAATAATCCCTTCCGATAAACGGAAGGCTATATATTATAAACTATATATAAGTAAATATAAATAATGCGCATCCGTCACATCGCCGTGTAGGCGCAGCGTGGGCCCGCGTGGCACTTCCATGTGGCCTTGCGTGTCATGTCGCATCCACGTGGGTCCCACGTGGAAATATCCCCCTTTTTGCCTTTATTTAAATCATTTTTAATATTTAAAATCATAAAGTTAATCAGAAAAATCCAGAAGAAATCCCTAAAAATAGAAAATTCATAACTTTTAATATATAACTCCAAATTAATCCAAATTTCTTTCATTTGATCCGAAATTTAATTATCTATCATTCTAAAAGATAAAATTGATAAATAATGAGAGTTTTAAATTTTATTTCAAAAACATATTTATTTTTTACGATTTTTAACTTAGGAAAATATAAATAAATGTTTATAAAACGTTTTCTCTCATTATTTTCACTCTAAAAAGCATTTATAATCTGAAGTAAAGATGGGTTATTAATTTATTCATCATATTAAACCCTCATTTAAAGTATTTTTGAGATTATAATGATTTATTATGGAATGATAGAAAAATACATATAAATATGATAACATGTATGGAAATGAAATTATTTATACATTAATATGCATCAAAAATCATGTTTTATAATGTTTATTTAGCATGTTATCATGCACCCACTAGGCTGGTGACTCAACCTGTTGATTGGGTTAAATCGATCCTTAGACAAATAATATATATGATGATATAGTTAATTGATAAGAAAGACTGCTAGTGTTATTGGGTTGATAGAGTCATTAATTAGCCAGATATATATACCTAGAGGGTCACACACATAAGGTCAATAGACATTGATGAATATAGACATAATAATAAGGGTTTTTGTGAAAATTTTATATTCCCAAAGTCTATAAATAGGGCGAGAATGACCATAATAGAGGTGCCCATGCAAGCTTAATAAAAATTATCCCCTCTCTTCTCTTCCTCTCATGCTGACAAGTGTTCAAGAGGAGATCTGACTGTTTGGAAACTATGTGTATACCGCTAGAGGCCAAACGCTTGAATGTCTGAAGATCTCTTTCTAATGATCCCTGTAAGTATGAATTTTATTATATAATAGATGATAGGATAATCTAGAATGGATGATAACCATCATCTACAATGAATGATAAGATCATCTATTCTTGGTGCTTCAACTATGTTAAATGTTTTGATTCAACATCTTCTGCTACAATCATTATTTTGGTAAAAAATTTGGAGAGCTTGTAAAGCCCTAGATCCCAGCACAAGGTTCCATCTCTTTCTTCAAATTCATGGTCATCTTGATGAAGTAAATCCACGTGGTCGTTGAATACACGTGGTTAAGCATCAAAATAAATACCAAACTCACGAATTTAAAGATTATATCTCAAGTTGGATAGCATAGTGCTGAATAAGAATCGAATCTATAGAGAATCAAGAGATTTTTGAGATATCTTTTGAAATTCGATCAAATTAGATGATGAAATGAGGTGATCAATTAGGGATTTTGATATATTTTGAAAGAGAACTCAAAGATGAATCCATGGAATAAAAAATCACTGGATTTTCGATCAAGATTCACGGAGAAATCAATGAGTGAATTAGATAGAAATTTCCAAACGTGAAGATATTGAAATCAAAATAAAAAACTAAAATTAACTAAATCTACGATTCTAAATTACAATCTAATGCTACAGGATGAAAGATTAGGAGGAAAACGCATAATCTAACCCAAGATAGCGATCGAAATGATCCAATTAATCACCGAATTCAAAAATTTTCATTCCGCGATTTCAAAGATGATCATCAGCGTTCAAGATGGAATTCTCCCTATTCTATCGACGAAATCTCACTTTCAACTACTCTATCAACACGAAAATGTGTCTCAAAACTATTGTAAGCAAGAGATTCAAGGATGGTGGTGTCTAGACAGTTCGATCCAAGAATGATTAATAATTTCAAAGAACATCTCAATTTATAGCAAATTTGTGCGTAACTGTCGGATTTGGCGTTTCATCCTTGATTAACGGCTGAGATGAAACGCCAGGCTTCGAATCGTTACGGTTAAAGTTGTGGCCGTTGGATTGGAGATGGACCGCCAAGATTTCACCATATCACGCGGGAAGAAGAAACACATGAAATGTCATCCGTCCGATCTTGATCTAATGCTATGGATGCTTTTTCATCTGTTTTAATCTCAACCGTTATAACTCTTTTGATGAATGACTGAGATTAAATCATTTTCAAAATGATTCATTGACGAGTAGAAATGTGCCACGTACCCCCGCCTTTGATGATCGATGATCATGATTTAATGACTTGATTGGATGCTCCACGTGATGCCATGTCACTTGCGCACATAAAAACGTAAAAATTGTCCAAGATGACAAAAATTAAAGCATATACACGCGTATATAACTAGAATGAAAATAAGGAGTTAGCGAAAATCTTTAACGGGGTGCTTTCTCCTAATTTACATACACACATAAACGCACACACATGCGCACACGCGCACTCACACACGCGCACATAGACAATGTGTGACACATGGTGGTCTCATAAGTCACCACATGGCGCCGTCGTTTTTGTCTACATCACATAAGCACGCGATAAAAAAATATTTTTGTATTGAATTTAATTCAAAATTAATCAAATTAAATTCATATAAAATTTAGAAAAATTCTAGGGAAATTTTTAAAAAATCCCTAAAAATTAAAAATTCATAACTTTCAAAATACAACTGCAAATCAATCCAAATTTATTTCATTGGATCATAAATTAAATTATCTATCATTCTATAAAGTTGAATTATTTAAATAATAAGGGAATAAATTTTTATTTAAAAAATACATTCATTTCTCTTAGAAATTAAAACTTAGAAAAATAAATGAGTATATAAAAATTATTTTCTCTTAGTATTTAACATTAAAACTTAATTATAATCTGAAATATAGATGGGAATAATCTAATTTAAATAATATTATTAGAATACATAATTATCTCTAAAATAGTGCATTAAATGATAGATATGCACTCAAAGTATGATAACATGCATAAAAATGGAATGCTTTATGCCTTAATTTGTATTAATAATTATATAATTGTATGTAAAGATTGCATGTTATCACATCTCTCATTCCTTATGGATGATCCTCTACATCTCGAGGGTCCTTGACTCAAGGGATGGCTCATTTATGATCAAAATAGTAGTTCCCAATATCACCAAACTTATTGAAAACATGCATTTGCATAAATTTAATTCATTAATTTTATATGATTTTAAAGCGTAATTCACGTCATTATTAAGCATATTATCATGTTGTTCAATAAATTCTTCATTTTCCTAAAAAATTTTATTTTTATAACAATTTTCAAATGTTTTTTCTAATTTTTTAGATTTATGGTTCATTTTATTTGAAGCCGGAAAAAAACTCAAAACACTCCAAATTAAAACCTTGATATCTAACAATCCAAATAGAGTTTGGAGCTGAAATTTTGAGAGCACTTTTGTCTTTTTACCCATGACAATTGTTCAAAATAAAGAGCATGAAAAATTCTGTTTCTTGATGTTTTCTTCGTTGCATCTAATATATGCTAGCTAGAGAAAAGAGAGCACTAATGGATCGTCATTAGTGTATGGAACATCCTTTTTTATGAGTTTCTTCCTTTTCTTTGTTCATTCTTTGTGTTGAATGAAAGACCCAAAGTTCAAGCAAAATGTAGGGGCTCTTGAATGAAGGACCAAAGTAGAATCATTGCTAACAAGAGTTCTTGATTGTGATTTCTCAGTTTAGGAACTTTTACTTTAAGCCTAGGAATGTAATTCACCTTTTTCGATCCTTCATTCGTCATTGTCCACCCTTAGTCATAATTTCCTTCTTTGATCTCGTATATCTAGATCTTTGAAAGGAGATATGGATTTTTGGATTGTATCACCTTATTGCTCACATCCATTCTACTTTTTCTAGCAAACTCATCCATTTCCCCCATCAAAATACCACAAAAAATACTTCAAATATTGATGTAGATTTACTAGGCTTCCTCCCTGTGGATTAAACCTCAACTTTCTACTATTCTAGATTTGAAAATAATTTTAGAGAGATGAGTAATTTCCTTTGATTGATAAGTTTGAATTTTTAATAATTTTAATTTTACGCTTATCACCTATCTCAAATGTGCTCTCAATCGTGGTGTAATTTATCAGTACAATGGGAGCATGTTCATGTGGAGAATATTTGAAGTCCTATTTAACTAGTGAACATGGTGACAAGACATCTACTTCCAATTTCTCTACCTGTGTTGGAAAAGTCACAAGTGGTGTGCGGTCTTTCTCTAATGCAGAAGTAGAGTGTCAAGCTATGGCCCATGCCTCCTCTAAGATGCTATGGGTACATTGGTTACTTTATGAGCTTGGTTTTACAATGTAGGGGGCTACGTCGATGTATTGTGACAATCAAACCACCATATTTATTACAATTTACCCCACCTTTCATGAGTGCACCAATCACATTGAGATCAACTACCATGCTATTCGCGATAGAGTTCTCACTAGACTCATCACCACTACCTACATTGGTTCATCTAATTAACTTGTAGATATCATTACTAAGGGGCTGAGCGCTACTCCATACAACTCAGTTTATTGCAATCTAGGCTTTTTTAATCTCTATGCTTTAGCTTTAGGGGGACCGTCTTCCTTTTCTCTTTCCTCTCTTCCATACATGTGCACTCTCCTCTCTCTCCCTTGGGTTAACATAATAAGATCATTTCTATCCATAGCTCCATATAAAAATATCATGCTTATACTCATTCTTCATATTTCTATCTTCTTAAATATCTAATTTCAATGCATTAAAAAATGGGCTACTAGACAAGATATTTGATCGTGAAAAAGGTGAGAATTATCAATTACATAAAACTAGCCTTAAATGATGAATTTTGTATTTTTTAATAAAATGCATGAGACTCATGAAAATACAATAAAATCATGATGACATGCATCATAATTACATTACTTCAAAATTCAGACCAGTAAATTATAATTTGCAAGTAAAAAATGTACATTATTAGTGATAATTGATAACATACATTCATACTTAAAATATATGTTTAATATTCCTATTTAATTTATTAATTATATTAAATTTATGGTTTGATTTTGATTGTTTTCTCATGATACGAAAATTCCAATTTAGTGGAAGTTTTCTTCCTTAAAAGATGTGGGGGTGAAAAGGAATCATCGTGGCTGTCACTTTCACTTCAAAAAATTGCACACCCATGTCATTTTAGAGGTTTTAAACTCTTTAAAAGACTCTCTCCTTAATGGATTGCGTTATTAGAAGAAATCATGAAAATGAGCCCTTTCTTGATGCCCTGGATCTTGAATCTTGATAACCTGTCATTGATGCATTCATTTTCATTATTATAATTGGGTTTTAACACAAAATTCTTCTTAATATAATGCACGTTATCATGTTTTTTATGATATTTTTGCATTCATCATTTCGTTCCACTCATATACTCACCTTGCATCTATTTAGTGCTAATTTGGTAAAAAAAATGTCCTATCATTCATGATTGTTTTCAATTACTTTTACTATGAGACTAACCCCATTTAACTTTTTCAAAGTCAAGTGATTGAATTCTCACAATTTCTATGAGTTATATGGATGTAGGGATATAGGTATGCAAGTAGGAGGCCTGGATATGATTGACGATAAGAGGGAAGAGGAAAAAACTCTCCACTAAATTTGAACACCAAGCCAACCATATTTTTATGAAATTTGATAAATGAGGTTTGGATTTGGTAGAGAGATCATCATAAGCTTTTTTGGATGATCTACAATGGATTTAGAGTAAATATTGAGTCAACCTCCTTATTTTTAAGAAGGTTGGACTAAAATTAATTTTTCTTCAATGAGACCTTAACTTTTTTCATGATTTTAAATATTTTTGGATGAAAAATATAGGATTAAATTGATCTAATAGAGAAAATTTTATGGAAAAAGGAGTTGTATTTTGTGAGACATTTAATTTCTAAGTTTAGGGATTTTTCAAGAATTTTTCTAAAATTTTTAGGGACTTTTCCAATTTTTGAACATATTTACCAAAATACCGCTCCGATTTTTAAAGAAAAAATTTACATAAATGTGTCTCTTATTTTTGAAGTGGACATTTACAGAAATGCCCCTCTGACAAAGCGTTTTCGTGCGTCGTTAAAACACAAAAACGCAGGTCAAACAAAATTTATAAAACCTAACTCACAAAGATAAGATATAAAATCAAGTAATGTGTAGGTATTGGGTCGATCCATAGAGAGCAGGGTTGACTTTAATTGCAGAGTTGACTTGGTCAAACTTAGGTTTAAAAGGGGTTTTAAATAAGTAAAAATAAGAATTAATGAGTGGAAATAATATAAATAAGCTAAATAAGAAGTTTTAAGAATTTAATTCTCGGGTTTGACAGAGAAAAGTCAAAAGTCAAAGTCAAAGCGTTGGCTTTGACCAACAGTAAGTGTTTTGTAAAATCAGAGAATCACACTGATTCAGAAGATTACGAAAATTATATATTTGGAAACTATAGAGAAAATAGAATTTATTGATATATAATTTGTGATTTACTATGAAATGGATTTACTATGAATTATTGAAAATCAAATATCAGAAAATCCCCGAAATGAACACCTCAGAGGAAATCTTCAAATTGACCAGGCAAACGAAATACAAAGCTTGCAATTTATATGTCAATAGAAATCTAAGAACTATAGGAATCTAAAAAGAGTAAAATTATCGAATTCTGATTTGTGAATTAAAAGTAATTGACCCGAAAGTCAACGTTTGACTTCTGATAAAAGATGAATAGTCCTTGGTCAAATGTCAAATTGGAGGGTCAAATGAACTCGGAATTCGATGAATTTGCTATCCACAGAAATCTGATGAAAAGAAGAATCCAATGAAACCAAAATCAAGTGATTTGAAATTATAATCAGAGAGATATCCTATTTTCAAAATCTGTGATTTTTTTTGACTAAAAATTGGGGAAAATGAAGAACACTAAGAACTAATTTGCAAAATTAAACTTCTAAATCTAATAAAAACTCAATTTATCTCCTGATAATCGATCGAATGTCACTATTAACCTGATTTCCGCAAGAATGGGGCTTCAATTCTCGTGGACTGAAGCGAATTTGCTCGGATTCTTCCTCGTGGACGTTCGAAATTCAAGGGGAAAATTCGATGAAATCAAGGAGAAATTCATGATCAATCCCGCTCCAATTGCTTCGCAATCGAGTCTAAACGCGGGGGAATCACGATAAACTAGAGATCTTTATCAAAATTCGCTTAATTTACTTCACGAATCGATCAAAATTTGAAGAATAAGAGAGAAATACATTGTCTTTTAAAGGGAAATTTGGCCCAAAAATCGTGGCCGATTGATGCAGTCGTGGAAGCAGATTGCAGGGGTCGTGGGAGCGATTCCCTTGGGCGGCGTTGTGGCATCAATCCCGCGATGAATCCGCTCCAATTTGGTGGTGAATTAGCCCCAATCGTGAGGTGATCGGGCCACGATCGAACCGCAATCGTGAGCCACGATCGCGGTTAAGCTTCAATCGCTGCCGTCTGATTCAGTTGGAAGAGGAGTGTCGTTGATTCCGCGATGAAGGAGGCTCTGCCACGTGGCCTCAGTGCCACGTCGCATCCACGCGATGGTCCCGCGCGCCACGTCAGCACGTCAGCAGCTCCTGCTCGCCACGTCAGCACCTGCAGGTAAGTACTCCCTTTTTGCGATTTTTAATAAGGAATATTGATATAAAAATTGATTTAAAAATCAAATAAAAAGGAGAAAAAGGCTATAAAATTCAGAAATTCATAAATTTAAATGTATAACTCCTTTTTAATCGAAATTTTCTCCATTGGATCACAAATTTCTTCCTTTTTAACACTGTCATTTAAAATATATTTTCAAAGAAGAAATCAAGATAAATTAAAAATTACTTACTCATTTCTTAATAAATATTCTAAATCATAAATTCATCTTGAAATTATTCTTCAAAACATGCACTAAAGTCAAAATCATTCAATAAAAGAGATTAACTTTTATTAATTTAGACTTAACAAAAGATTAATCATCTATTAAGCATGAAATTATCCCTAATTTATGCATAAATCTCAACTTTAGTGAAATCACATACCAATGGAAAAAATTCCTAAAAAGCATGATAACATGCATCATATTCTCATAAAATAAGCATGAATATGAGTTAATTAGGATAAGAATTTAAGCTATAAATGCATGTTATCACCCTCCACACTTATAAAGGCTGACACAACTTTTTCTAGGTGCAATAAGAGGGTGCCATGTGGCACACTCTTATTGCATGATCTCAGTCAACGGCTAGGATCTATATAAATTAAAATCATGATATCTCATGATCTAAATAGAGTTTTGAACTAAAATTTTATGGCTAGGCTCGTCTTTTAACCTTATATCCATATATACCCTTGGATTGAAGAATTGAGTTGAAAAAAAAAAGCATTTTAATAATTGGACTCTTTTACCCTCTTTACACTCAAACCCTAGGAACCCACCTATAAATGCCTTCATTTTCTCTAAAATTATGTTTTTTGGCTCTCTCTTAGCATCAGGCTATCAAAAGAAAAGGGAGAGGAGCTCATTGCCTTAGGAGGAGCATTTTTTGATGCTCAAACTTGTAGGGGAGAAGGGAGCAAGCAAAGATCATGATCAAAGCGGATCGAGCGTCACTTAGCCTAGGACGAGCACACCAACGGGGTTTGTGCAAATATCTAGATTAGATTTTCGGTTATGAAAATCTCCATATACAGTAGACATGTGTTTTATTTTTCTTTTATTGTAGTAGCTTTGACATCATCTCCGCGTGCATCTCTTACTCTCACCCTCACCGTGCATTTATCCATTGCTACTGTCATCTATTTTCTCATCTTTCCATCATATTATCTTGATTTTCATCTCTATTAATTTAATTATCTCATCTCTTTTCTAATTTTTATCTTAGTTCTAAGAGAAACTCACAATTATCTCTCATACTCACCTCCAAGTACTCTATTCCAACTCGCACATCTTCCTCTGCCCTCATCTTTCTTTTGAATGCATAACCTCATTACTTTATCTCCTTGTGGATTCAATCCTTGTTGACACTATACTAAGTAAGGAACTATATTTTATTGTATGAAATCGACGCACAACAACAACGAAAAACATACCCGATTGAGTTCATCAAATCTAATGATTCTCATGGATGCCAAATGATTTTCTGCTATGGTAGAGTTCTAAATATCAATATTTAGAGAGGGATTTAGAGAGGATTTGCACTCTAAGCACAAACCTCACCAATAACATTCTATTTATGGTTTCTTCAATTGGAGGAGCACTTGAGAGAAATTTCTTCATAATTTAAGTCGATTTGTTGTGTTTGATCTAATCTATCATCCAATAGCTTTATCTCTATTTAATGTAAACTAGATCAATTCAATCAAATTTTCTTGAAATTTTCTCTCTCTTCTTCTGTGATTCTATCCTTCTAACTTCTCTCTCCAACTTTTCCATTGATTCATTGGAAAGATAAAAGTCTTATAATTTTTAAATAAACCATATTCCCTAATTTCTTTCCTCATTTCATCATTTCATTTAATTAAATTCAAGGAATTCTTAAAGTCAACCATAATTCTCTATGGATTCATCCCTTATTAACTAATTATACTAAACATAAGCATCACTTTAGTGAGTTTGGAATATTTTAGGCTAGTGACCATGCATTATAATTGACCACATGATCTCAACTCATCAATAGCCAAAGTTTTAATTGGCCTCAATTTGAAGATGTCAATGTCATTGATACAAGAGTTCTCACCTCGGGCCATGTTCAAGATATGCCAACATACAAAAAACTCCAAGCTGAAATTTATATCGCGGCTCATGCATGAACTAGAATAGGAGCCCAAATGTATAAACAATGTCAAGCTGAAATGTAATGTTCAAGTGTATCAATTTTCCAGTAATTCACTCATATCAATTAACATCCTCATGAAGTGGATAAGTAGTATCCTAAAAGCTAGGTTCAGTGAATCACAAATGTTTTTTATCTACACTCCAAAAGACCAATTTCCTTCATGAGATTTAACAAGCTGAAATTTTGTGTCACTGAAAACACATGATGTTGGGTCAAAAAAGTCCAAATTCACTTTAATAAGTGAATGATTGTTGAATCCATTAAAGATTAGAGTTTATTTTGATATGTATTATAATTTTCTCATATTGAAGAAAGAAATGAGGTGATAAATTAAGGAAAATTATATATTTAAAAAATTTGAAAGACAGATCTTTGCATGGAATAAACATTGATGCAAATATGAGTTGAACTATTGAAGAAATTAAAGAGAGAAGCTAGAGAGAGAAAAATGTGAGAAAATCAAGAGAAAATGATCAAAACAACAAAATTCTATTCATCTATCATTCTAATTTTAAATCTAATGCTAAATAATGAAATATTAATGAAAATAGACTCACCTAACCCAAAACCACCTAGAAAATGACCCAAATTATTGTCAGATCAAGGCTTTTGTATTGACTTGTTGTTGGCAAAAGTTCAAAGTTCAAAAATAAAATCTCTCAACAAAATCTTGATTTCAAATGTTCAGTGGATATGAAAATGCACATATATATGGTTCAATCAATTGAGAAATTTGAAGAATATCATTTTCAAGGGGAGAGAGTGTTAAAGTGAGAGTGAATGGGATGTAATTATGGGATCAAGGTTCCTCTCAATCACGATGGTTACAATTGCACCACATGCCCATTTGTCATCGAATCATTGTCTTATAATCTTGGACCTCAATATATGGATATACACTCCACATGATGCCACACTACCCATGCCTCTTAAATCAATGCATCATTTGATTGTGCCACTTACCCCTTCCTAAGTGATGATGGATGAATCACATTAAATCTTGTTGATTCATTGATTCAAATCTCTTGAACCCATCATATCACCTGAAATCAATTTAATTTAAAAATATAACTTTAAGACTTATAAAATCAACTATAATGTGTGCCACACAAACGTCGCATGTGTGTTGCATGCCTTTTCAACCCATCATTAGGGTATAATTTTTTATTTATGGGGCATTAATTTGATGGGTCCATTTCCTACATTTGATGGATATTGGTATATTCTTATAGCTGTAGATTATGTGTCCACCTGGGTAGGGGCAATCCCTACAAGAACTAATGATAATAAGATAACTCTAAGAGAACTAATTATCATAAGATAGTCCTTAAGTTCATTCAATATTTTTTCTAAGTTTGGGTGTCATAGGGCAATTATTAGCGATGGAGAGGAGGCTCATTTTAATAATTATAAATTGTGTTCCCTTTGGAAAAAACATTAATTCCATCATAGAGTTACCACCTCTTACCTCCCTAAAGCTAATGGAAAAGTAGAAGTCTCTACTATAGAGGTTAAAAAGATAATGAAGAAAATTCCATCCTCAGATGCAAGATCTTCAAGAATTTCAAACTGTGGTGTATGAAAATTCATTGATTTTTGAATTCAAGACGAAACACTTTGATGATAAAAATTTAAATTGAAGAAACTTTCAAGTGGATCAAAAGGTTTGGCTTTAAAATTCTCATTTAAGACTTTCTCCTAGGAATATCAAGTTGTGACAGGATGGAGTCCTAGTTTTAAGGAGATCTTTTCTAATGATGCTAATTTTAATTCTTGACCCAAATACTGGTACACAATTCAAGGTCAATGAAAAAAGATTGAAACCCTATGTGGAAGTATCCTCGCTTCGCCCCTCCCACGTCTATTGTTCTAGAAGAGCCATCAGATGCACCTTGATAACATGCTAATTAGACATAGTAATACATGATTATTGATGCATACTAAGGCATAAATAATTTCATTCCTATGCATGTTATCATGTTTATGAGTATTTATCTATCATTCCATGAAAAAGTCATTATAATCTCAAAATACTTTAAATTAGGGTTAAATATGATGAATTAAAGATAAATAATTTTATAACCCATCTTTACTTGATTTCTACTTCGGATCACTCAATATACAATTGAATTGTGTGAATTTCAAGAAATTAAGAGAAAAATCTGAGTTGACCAAGTCAAAATTGACAAAATTGATCAAATTTTTGCCTTAATTCCCCAACAGCGGCGCCATTTGACATAACAAATCAATGCGGTCGTTAATTGCACACCGATTTGTTTCAAGATAAAGTCCAAACTTACCAATTTGATGAAAATATGATGTAGGATAATTCAGAAGATGTATCTAAATCCTACATATGAGGGAGGATCTATGAAATGATATCACTTTGAAAGGGTATTTGGAAATCAGTGAGAATATAGTGTGATATAATTCAGGAATATAAAGATATATAATGATTTAGTAAGGATGATAATATGAATAATAAGAAAAGAGAAGAAATATGGAAGAGGAATAATCAGAGAGAGTATTATCGGAATAGTGAGAGAAAATAGGGATGAGAGGGGAATATGTATTAAATAATATAGTTAGCGATGATAGAGGAGATACTGTTATATATTTTAATGTATAGGATAGAGAGAAAGTGAAGAGCGATGAAGATAGAACGCGAGATGGAGGGAAATAGGGAAACGGAAATCTAATGTGGACTAATGGATCTTTAATAGAACTATTATTCACGATAATATGATGGAGAGGATGTACCTTAGACGTGAAAATGATGCTTCCGAAATCACCAAATGATCCACGATTACCGTCGTTTCGTCTGACGTAAAATGGATGAAAGAGGAAAGAAAGGGAGGGAGAAAGGGAAAGGAGGATAGAATCTCGGAGAAGAAGGTTTGGAAGGGAGGCACGGGAAGAACACAAACGCAGGGGTAAAAGAACCCAGATAGTAACCAATTTTATCAAATAACATCTGTCTTTTCCTTACAGCCGATTCCCTTTTAAAGGCGAAGAAGATAGAAGTTTAAGATTGAAGAGACGTGTCGCGAAAGGGAGCGGCAGTTGTTGCGGTTTCGTCATCTTCTCGTAAGTTAGTTTCAGGTTTCTTCTTTGACGGGGTCACCACGGGTGCGGAAACACGTGGACGGTTATGTATTTTTCGTCGTTCGTTGGCGGTTGGAGATATTATGACCGTAGTGGTAATCAATTGGTAATGATTCTGCCGAAGCTTCATATTCGTCAGGCGTAGTGGAAGCTCCACTCACGTGACAGGTAGTATACCTTCTTTTATTTTCGTGATCGGTTTTTTTTGGAATCCCGTCAAGGTAAGTACTTTTCTTGTAATCTGGAGGGGTGAAAACGCTTCGACTGAGAGAGGACGATGGGGAAAGTAGGCGCGAAGATGAGTTGCAAAGGAATCGCGCTGTTGTTAGGAAATCCCGGTCAACTGAGATAGAGACGGTCTCCTCCCGAGCAGGTTCGTCATCTTGCATGGAAAACTACCCCCTCCGAAACTTCTCGAGCGATTTCAAAGCTTACAGCATCTTTCCGTTGTCAATGTTGGAGTGTCGTCTCTGGAAAAATTTCCTAGGTTACGGAATCTGCAGTCGTTGATTCTATCGGATAATCGGATCGCTGGCAGACTCGAGTTTTTAGTCGGTGCAGGTTTGGATTCCCTGCGCGATCTCGACCTTTCTAATAATAGGATTCAAGCATATTGAAGATCTGGCTCCGCTTTCGAGATCTCCGGCTTGTTTTTCTTGAGTTGTACGAGTGTCTGATGAGAATGAACGGCCGGAGACGGATGAGGAGGAGGAGAAAGATGACGATGACGATGAGGAGGATGAGGATGATCCGGGAAGTGGGAAGTAAGACTTCCATTTTATGCTGAACTGCTCTCTTTATTCAGTTGAGATGTGGAGCAGGTAGGCGGTAGCCCGCGAATAGTGAATGTGTGAGACATCTTTCCTAACAGCATTTGAAGATGTCTGTCAACGCTTTGATGACCTCATCGCCCTGAGCCGTTGGAGGAAGAAATCCAAATTGTGACAAAATCCTCTGCCAGCTCCTTCCATTGTCAATTGTAGGCACAACTCCTATTTCATTATTCGTGAGGGTCTTATTAAATAGGTGGCGATCCTTCTGGTCAGATTCTTCCTTTTAAGTTCTTCATTGTTGTTTTAGAAAACGCGAGCTTGATAGTCTTTATTTATGAAGTTTCTCTCAGGCTGAGGTGTTTCATAAACTGTTGAAGTGATGTTCAGGCGTATACTCGTTGATCTTGAGAGGATCTTGGAGGTCTTCATGTTTGTAGAGGTCATGAGGACTCTTTGAGGCAGATGTCCTCATAATTGTCTTGAATAATTCATAATCTTGAAGCTCTATAATTATGAAGCTTCTCTGCTCTCATATTGGCAGCAAGATAAAATATGTAGACTTGTTGGCCTTGAAATTTTCTTGGAAGTCTTGGATAATTTAGAGAATGATTCTTGGGCAGCTTTTCTTCAAACTCATTATCAACCTTTAGAATTCTTCATTCTGATTGAGCTTCATAGATGCATGGGTTTATTCATCCAAGGACTTTGTCTCTGAGTAGAATAGGAAGATAGTTTCTTCCATCAATAATAGATCTCTTCTAAAATTCTAACTAAGGGTGGTTTTCAAAGAGAAGGAAAATAAAAATAGATTCCTACTGATTTTCTTTTGGAGATCATTAATAAAAATTATACAAGGTTACCTATGATATAGTGGATATGGTTTGGACAATTAGGAACCTATATCAAGGTAAGAGGTGGTTGACTTGGTCCATTCAAGGAGTTCTAGGTTTCTAAGGATAAGGGTTAAATGCTTTGACCAAGTCAATCTTTAGATCAGTATAAAATAAGAGAAGGAGGGAAGATAATTCCCTTAAGATCTACACTCTCTTTATTTATTTAGAGAGGTCTTCCTCATCCATTTAATAAATGGATAATTTCTCAAATTGATGGATAAGAACGACGAGGAGGAGGAGGATGGTTCCCTTAGAACCCTTGTGTTCATGTATAGAAATAATTCTCCATCAAAATATCTCGAATTGAGGGGTATAATAGTAAATAAGGGTCGAATCCACAGGGAATTAGGGAAATTTATGATGATCTCTTCGATTTTGATCAAATTGGAAAATGAATTGATGATAGAAATTGGGGAAAATGGTAGATTATGAAAGAGAACTTCATGAGGATTCCACGGAATAAAAAATCATCGAATTTGACTTTGATTTCGCGGAGAAATTGAAGATTGAAGTGGGATGATTTTTCCAAAACTTAAAATCACGAAAATACCAAAAATAAACTTGAAATTAAATCAAATTACTAATCTAAATGGAAATTAAACATGAATAGATGAAAGATTAGTGAAAATCAACTCCACTAACCCTTGATTGCGATTGGATTAACTCAATTAATCACCGGGATTAAGGCTTTTCATTAAAAATCCGGAAATTGCGATCGTCGAGTTCAAGCTTTGATTTCTCCTTCGTCTTTTGGCCAAATCTCGATCTTAAGCCCTCCGTGAATGCGGAATTGAGTCTAGAAGAGGATATGATCAAGAGATTCAAGATTATTGGTGTCTAAACAGATCAATTGGATTGATTTGCTCTCGAATGGTTTACAAATCGGAAGAACATCTCAATTTATAGGACATTTGGGCGTAACCGTCCGATTGGATTTAATCGACGGTTCTGATGAAACAAACCGTTACGATTAAGTCACGATCGTCTGATTTCTGATGGAGCTTAGATGAAGCCACGTCAATATGCGTTATAAAACAAATCTAAACCGCCGCCGTTGGATCGCGATCCGACGCTCCTGATGCGTTTCCTCGCATTTCAATCTCGACCGTTATAACTCCCATTTTAAGACACATGCGTGATCAGTGATCCGATGGTCTTCGAGTTCACGCGATCCACGCACGAGATTTAATTCGATCGCATCCAACGCGTTTGATGCTGCCACGTCGCCTGAAAATAAAAAAGAAGAGTGGAACATAGTCCCACACAATAAAAATAAAAGGGAAGCGATGGGTTTATAAGATGCGACAAAATAAGGGGTTAGCGTAAATCTGATTACGGATACTTATATGTACTATAACCCTATATTACGAGTAAATATAAATATGCACACGTGTCACATCCGCGCCACGCAGGCGCTCGCGTGGGTCTGCGTGGCTTTGCCACGTGGCCTTGCGTGCCACGTCGCATCCACGTGGGTCTCACGCGAAAAATAAACCCCTTTTTTTGCCTTTTTTAAAATCATTTTAATCACTTTAAAATCGAAAATAAACTCAGAAAATCCGAAAAAAATCCCTAAAAATTAGAAAATTCATAACTTTCAAAATATAACTCCAAATTAATCGAATTTTCTTTCATTTGATCTGAAATTAAATTATCTATCATTCTAAAAATTAAAAATAAATAAATAATGAGATTTTTAATTTCTATTTCAAAAATACACTTATTTCTTAAAGATTTTAACTTAAGAAAATTAAATAAATGTTTATAAAATGATTTCTCTCATTATTTTAACTTTAAAAACACTTATAATCTCAAGTAAAGATGGGTTATAAAATTATTTATCTTTAATTCATCATATTCAACCCTAATTTAAAGTATTTTGAGATTATAATGATTTTTTCATAGAATGATAGATAAATACTCATAAATATGATAACATGCATAGGAATGAAATCATTTATGCCTTAATATGCATCAATAATCATGTATTATCATGTCTAATTAGCATGTTATCACCTATCTTTGTGGAGATTTTCTTGTATCTTCTCTGTTTCACATCGGTAGGAAGAGAGGACGTGAAATAGGCTTTGACCTTCTGTTGACTTGTGGTAGTTGTGCTCGTTGACGACTCTTTAATAGATAACAACCAATTCTTCATCTTTATCAACCGTGACGACCTTGTTTAGACGGGATGTTGTTCCTCTTGTTGGAGTTTTCTGTCATGTTTTTCATAGTTGATTCATATATCTTCTTCAACCATGGAGATGATACTCAAGGGAAGATGGGTAGGACTTATCCTCATGATGGTCTTGAAGCTCGTAGATGATTGGAAGGATGGTCTTAATGACTGTCTTCCTTAACATTGGTTTTCTTCTTGCTGATTATCTTCATAAAGGCTTTGATCTCAGAAGATATTCCGCTTTCATACTGAATAGATCTCCTTACACTACTAACTATAGGTGGTTGATCAAAAGAAGGGAAATTAAACAAGGATATTCTTACTGATTTTCTTTCTTGAGATCAGTAATCATACAAGGTGCCTATGATATAGTGGATATGGTTTGAATAATTAAGAACTTATATCAAGGTAAAAGGTGGTTGACTTGGTCCATTCAAAGAATTCTAAGTATCTAAGGATAAGGATTTAATTTCTTTTGACCAAGTCAATCTTTGGATCAGTATATAATTGGAGAAGGAGGGAAGATAATTCCCTTAGGATCTACACTCTCTTTCAATGTTTTAGAGAGGTCTTCTTCATTCATTTCATGAATGGTGAGTTTATCAAACTTATGAATAAGGAGGAGTATGTTACTTTGTTGCTGTTGAGAATGATTCCTCTTCCTTAAGTCATATCTAGGTTCACTTGGAACCCTTGTGTTCATGTGATGATATAATTCTCTATCACTTTCCCACAAACTAAAGGCTGCATCTCCTTCTAGTGTGAAAGTTGAGTATTGAGCTATGATTGCAACTTCTCATGAGACGATATGACTATTGTCTTTTTACAAAACTAAGGTATCCCAACTCTGATGTCTATGTCATAGGATAACAAAAAACTTATTTTTATTGTTAGAAACCCTTCCTTGTATAAGAGGACTAAGAAAATTGAGATTGATTGTCACTCTATTTGTGATAAATTTTTGATGGGAGTCACTTCAAAGCCACTTTTGTCATCATTAGACCAGCTTGATAACATCTTCATTAAAAGTCTCATCAGTGTATGGAATAATTGGCTGGGACCCAAACTAGGCATGTTTGATCAATGTGCTCCAACTTGAGAGGAAGTGTTAGATATAGCCCAATAGATGGTTTAGCCCAAATTAGGAACGTAACTCTCACATGAGTCAAATTATTGTTTCTCGCTCTTTCTCTTCGATAAATATGGGGCTAATAATATCTTCTTTATTAATTAATCATCATTTGGATTTACCATTCATAGTATAGTGCTAGAATCTATGGTGTGCGTATATATATATCATGCTTTAATTTGTATAGAAACTATATTAAAAAATACCATATTCTACAAATTTTCACAAATTTTCAATTTGTTGATTTTTTTTTAAAATTTTCTAGGGCCAAAAATCACCAAAGCAACCTCACTTGTGGAGCCGACGTAGCATTGAGCTCCAAATGGCATCACCTAATGGATGCAACTTAAGAAGAGGGTGACCCTTGAGCGTCTCCCAACAAAGGAGAGCATTAGTTTTCACTGATGTCATGAGGGACTTCACGATAGTATTAAATTCAATCAAGTTAAAACTTTGGTATTTTCCATAATTTTCTCAATGAAAGATTATTTTCATTTCAGGCAAAAATAACTTCAACTTAATAAATAGGACAGAGAGGAAGGAGAAGTGGCCTCTACCCTCTCTATAAAGGGTGAGTCCCTACCAAAGAAGGGCGAGGGAAGAAAGAAGAATAATAAGAGCCATTAGGCTTGCAAAGGTCCTATTATATTCTTGATTTCAACATAATCTTATTGCTCTAGAGTTCTTCTCACCATAGCTTGCAACCACTTATGGCCCATAAGAAAAACTCAGCCCATTCATCATTTGGCGAGATCAGAGAACTTTCATCATGAAGCAGAAATCAAGCATTCCACCAAGCATTCCTCAATCAGAGGCATTGTTGTTTTTTCTAGACAGTGGTTTCTGGAGGATACATGTACTGGATTTGCAGAGAAGAACTCACAGAAGGAAAATCTAATCGCGAGGAACCTGACACCAAGAAAACAAAATTTCATTGTTTGATTTATGACGAGCTGATGGAATTCCATTATCACCATCAGCCAACGATGTTGTAATCTCAACAAGCTCAGTCAGTTTTCTTCTTTAAAAATCATTCACGGGTCTTCTAGACGCATATCAACAGGAAGTCGAGGTTTTTCTTGCATCAGTCTTGCTGAGAATAGCTTGCATGACTGTGTCATGAATGGCAGCAGGGGAGATCATCGTGCAGTGATGAAGGCCGGTTGGGGGGCTTGAAGTTGCATTTATCGCCAAACACCAATGTTGAAAATCCTCACTCGGCAAAGCGAAGGGCATTTCTTGTAGGCGATGACTACAGACAACAGAGCGCGAGAGATGCCCTAGAGAGGCTTTGATACCATGCGTCCGTTGGAGCATAACTATCCAAATAAAAAGAAAGATAGTTTCACCAGAGAAAGGCTAGGGTTGTGGGAGACAGAGGGGGAGACAGAGGGAGGGACGGAGGGAGGGAGTGAGAGAGAGAGAGAGAGAGGAGGGAGAGAGAGGGAGGGAGAGAGGAGGGAGAGAGGAGGGAGAGAGGAGGGAGAGAGAGGGATTGAGTGAGGGAGGGAGGAAGTGAGAGAGTGGGAGGGAGAGAGAGAGGGGAGAGAGGGAAGGAGGGACGGAGAGAGAGGGAGAGAGAGGGAAGGAGGGACGGAGAGAGAGGGAGGGCGACAGGAGGGAGAGAGAGGGATAGAGAGACGGAGGGCGGGAGAGAGAGGGAGAGGAGGGAGGGAGGGAGGGAGGGAGCGAGAGAGTGGGAGGGAGAGGAGGGATTGTGAGAGGGAGGGAGGGAAGTGAGAGAGTGGGAGGGAGAGAGAGGGACGGAGAGAGAGGGAGGGCGAGAGGAGGGAGAGAGAGAGGGAGAGAGAGGGATAGAGAGACGGAGGGCGGGAGAGAGAGGGAGAGAGAGGGATAGAGAGACGGAGGGCGGGAGAGAGAGGGAGAGAGAGGGATGGAGGGAGGGAGGGAGGGAGGGAGGGAGCGAGAGAGTGGGAGGGAGGGAGAGAGAGAGGAGGGAGAGAGGAGGGGGAGAGGAGGGAGAGAGGGGGAGACAGAGGGAGGGATGGAGGGAGAGAGAGGGATTGAGAGAGGGAGGGAGCGAGAAAGTGGGAGGGAGAGAGGAGGGATTGTGAGAGGGAGGGAGAGAGGAGGGATTGAGAGAGGGAGGGAGCGAGAGAGTGGGAGGGAGAGAGGAGGGATTGTGAGAGGGAGGGAGGAAGTGAGAGAGTGGGAGGGAGAGAGAGGGACGGAGAGAGAGGGAGGGCGAGAGGAGGGAGAGAGAGAGGGAGAGAGAGGGATAGAGAGACGGAGGGCGGGAGAGAGAGGGAGAGAGAGGGATGGAGGGAGGGAGCGAGAGAGTGGGAGGGAGGGAGAGAGAGAGGAGGGAGAGAGGAGGGAGAGAGGGGGAGACAGAGGGAGGGATGGAGGGAGAGAGAGGGAGGGAGAGAGGAGGGATTGAGAGAGGGAGGGAGAGAGGAGGGACTGAGAGAGGGAGGGAGGGAGGAAGTGAGAGAGTGGGAGGGAGAGAGAGGGACGGAGAGAGAGGGAGGGCGAGAGAGGAAGGGAGAGAGAGATAGAGAGACGGAGGGCGGGAGAGAGAGGGAGAGAGAGGGATGGAGGGAGGGAGGGAGCGAGAGAGTGGGAGGGAGGGAAAGAGAGAGGAGGGAGAGAGGAGGGAGAGAGGGGGAGACAGAGGGAGGGATGGAGGGAGGGAGGGAGGGAGAGAGAGGAAGGGAGGGAGGGAGAGAGAGGGAGGGAGAGGGAGGGAGGGGGGAGAGGGAGAGAGGGACAGAGAGGGTGGGACAGAGAGTTAGGGAGAGAGAAAGAGGGAGAGAGAGGGAGGGAAAGAGAGAGGAAGGGAGGAAGAGGGAGGGAGAGAAAGAGAGGGAGGGAGAGAAAGAGAGGGAGAGAGAAATAGACAGAGAGAGCGGGAGGGAGGGAGAGAGAGAGAGAGAGAGGAAGGGTGGGAGAGAGCGAGAGGAAAGGTAGAGAGAGAGATGCCAGTTAAGGTCTACTAGTCTCGTAGGGCTTCGCATAGAGCGTATGCCTAATGCACGTGGAACAACGGCCAATCAATTTGAACTAATCCTATTAGGATTTTGGCTAGACATCATTCATGAACTTATGTAAACTTTAACCTCTGCCATATTATTTCTTTATAGAATTGAATTTATAACCATGTGGGCACGACTTATCATACAAAATTCAATAATATTTATAGATTCCTGATTTCGACCCTCTTTCCCTGGTCAACCGGGCCCCGGTCAAAAGAAATTATTATTCTGTGAAAAATGTCAAAACCATTTATTCCGGTTCCGGATAAGTTTACAGGATAATGAATTATTAAAACAGTTTCCTTCCGAAATTCCTTCTTCCAGAAGCTGACTGATCTCATCATCCCAGGATTTTGTTCGATAATTTTTCCAAAACAATGTAATTTATTCAACATGAAATTACAGACTTACACTTCAATGAAGAAGACGATGATGATGGAGAGAGAAAGAAGGTACTGAGAAAAACGAAGTAAAAGGAGTTTCTGCGGTAAGATAAATCAATGGGTACAGAGAAAAAAAGAAGATAGACGAATGGCAGCGGAAAGAAAGAAGAAAGGGTGGCGGCGCCGCCGTGTTAGTTCAGCTAGGAACGGTGACGGGGTAGATATGGATGCAATCCGCCCAAGGATTATCTTCCGCGGGCTGAGAATCTCGCACAGCGACCCAGACGAGACTGCAGACTTTAAAGCCCGATCCGAAAGCCAGCATCCACATCCGATCTCCCTTCTTGATTCTCTTCTTCGCGTCGAAGTAAGCCAGCTCATAGAAAAATCGAGCTGCTTGACGTGTTCCCGAAGCGGTGCAACGTCATCCTCGCCGGCTCCACCATCTCGTCCGGCAGTCGCATTAGCTGCCACAGCTTATTGATCACCGCCTTTCCCCGTATGAAAGCAAACGTGCTGGAACGCCTGCGTGAAGTCCGGCACGTACGGCGGCGCGGCTTTCCCATCGCGCAGCGCCGCAGCCCTCGCGGCAGCGCAGGCGTACTTCAGAAGCTCTGAGACAGGGAGAGTTCTCACCGCTAAGGATCGGATGTGTTCTCTTAGAGAAGCTCCAGCCACGCGAACGAGATCTTTGCTTAGCTCAACGCCACAGGTTCCATTTGCGTCTTCGTGTACGTTCGCGCAGCCGTAGGCTTCGTCTTTGTGGCCGTGGTGAGTCCTGAGGGAGGTGACGAGCTCCATCATGGCGGATTTCCGACGGGATCCGTCGGTGGTGAGCAGCGCCGCCGCAGCGCCCATCCGGAATATGCAGTTTGCGACCAGCATTGACCTGTTGTTGCCGAAGTACCAGTTCAAGCTCGTGCTCTCCGTCGCGACGACGAGCGCGTAGCTTTTGGATCTCAGCCTCAGAATTCTCGCGGCTAAGTCCGTCGCCAAAGCTCCGCCGCCGCAGCCCATTCCGCTGAGATTGAAAGTTTTCACGTCTGGGTTAAGTTTGCAGTGGTTGACTATCATTGCCGTGAGCGACGGGGAAGGCGCGAGAACACTGGAAGTTACGACGACGACGTCGATCGAAGAAAACGGGGACGCCAGTTTTCGCGAGAAGGGAATCCACCGCCGAGAGAATCCCTGCCTTCGCTTCTCTGATGGCCATAGTGAGAGACGGGCCGGAGGCTTCTTCGAGGACGAAGAGGGGAACGTAGGTTTCGTCGCCCAGGCCGGATTTGAGGAAAACTGTACGCATGAAATCGACGTTCTCTTCGGTGAAACGTCTGCTTCGAATTACAAAGTATTCGCTCATCTCGTAGCTCAACTTCCAGCTCTTGTCCGGCTTGAAGCAGGAGTAGTCGAGAAGGTAGACTCGCTTCGGGCGGCACGCAGCGTACGCCGCCATCACCATCGCGAGGCACCACACAAGCGCTGCCGCTGCCGTCTTGTGATCTCCTAGAAACGCCCATGCCGTCTCGTAGTTCATCATCTCTCTATCTACCAGATATTAGGGTTTGTGCAGGAGAAGGAAGAGTAAGAGCTCATTTCCGGGTTTCGCTATATCGCGTGATCTCTCTCTCTCTCCCCTCTGTCTGTCACGCTCCGATGAACAGCGCATGCGCCTTCATAAATGAGACAGGGCACGGTGCGGGCCCCACAGGCGAAGCCATAATACTCATAAATGCTTTCACCGATGAGTCGATGACGGTTCGGCGGCGTTCGTGGGGTTCTGGTTAGAGCTGCACGCAAAAGTGCGGGACCCACATGTTAATAGTTTCTCAGTTGGTTCCCGTTTTCTCTTGGCGCCCCGCATCGCTTTCCAAATGCCTTGCGATTCCCGGCGCAGACTCGAGGAAAGAGGTTTCATTCGTCTGCCACGACATAATGGTCTGATCGATTGACACCTGGATCTTCCGGTAAACCAGGTCCATACGCGTCAGACGACCAATCGGAACCTGCTTACTTCCTTTAATCCGATCTGCTCGAGGCTTTGTGACAGGTGACGTTTTCTCCCTCCCGTCTTCCCTGTGTAGAGATAAGGAGATACGGACAAGAGGAAGATTCAGAAAGCAGCTCATGATTATTATAGGGTTAGATTTGAGTCAGAAGGATATTGATGGAGAGATAAGGAGATACGTCAAAGCATAAATTACTGCGAACCGGGAGAAGAAACTGACCCGACTATTCCGATTTTCTTGCTATTTGCATAGAGCTACAGGAATTGGGGAAACGCCCCTCGCCATTACTGTTCTCAGAAGCTCCCGGCGTTCAGGGGAAGCACATGCCAAGAAGGCGGTGCATTAAAAAAATGCGATCATTTCATGTAACCTGCTCGGTTATTCTGATTGTCGACGGGTTAAGAGTGTCCAAGGCTGATATTTTCCAGAGCCTGAACTAGAAAGTTCTCTGATTAAAGAAAACTTAATGTCGATGTGATGAACAAGAGTGGTGGATTAGGATTCGAGTTTTTTCCATCAAAATTAAACAAGGACAGGAATTAATCGTTCGATGTAACCTGGTAG
The DNA here is from genome assembly GCA_024174645.1 of Lemna minuta. Lineage (NCBI taxonomy): Eukaryota > Viridiplantae > Streptophyta > Magnoliopsida > Alismatales > Araceae > Lemna > Lemna minuta. The sequence goes on along the minus strand of CM044116.1, from coordinate 5,172,477 downwards.
CTGTTCGTGATTCGATTTTGGCGTTATCGCAAAAGCAATAAATTCTAGAGAAAAATGTGGTGGGCCCAATTACAAAAGATTGATGCCACAACCTACCCAAAAAATTATTAGAAAAAGAAAAAATGGATTATGGATGGATTCACGGCTAAAAAACGGATTAACCGAGAAATTTAATTGAGTAAATCGACCATGTGAAGAAGGAGATAGAACATTCAATGCAAGCAGTTAACGATTGCCGTGGACTCGGCGAGGCTGATCAGCGGCTCGTCAACTATATTCAAATTGTCAAATCAGCAAATTGTCCATTGGGTTTGAAAATAGCAAAATCTTTAAAATCTTCAACGGACAGTCAAGAGAGACCGAGAGAGAGACAGAGATAGATAGTGAAAGAGAGAGAGTCGTGAGAAAATGAAAGCAAGTTGAATATGGCACGATTTTCATTCCGTGAGGTTTGCACTAATCCGGGCACGGACTGGCTTTCCTGCTGGAGCTTGGGCTCCATGAGCCGGCCCATTTTTCCTTATTAGGAAAAATCTGGAAACACGGCAGAGCTCCGTTTATTTCTATACCAGAAAACCGTCGATCCACGTTTCAGAAAATTCCCAAGTCAATACTCATCATCGACTTGAAATTATTCATGAAACGTGAGACTAATCCATTATTAGTCGAATGTTTGTTTCGTGATCTTTTCGTTTCCAATTGATCTGCATAATGTTCAAGATTCATCCTGAATCTTGATCACCAGGAAACAAATATCTCTCTTTAATTACAGTTCATTTATATAAATCCTAATAGAAGTTAGAATATTTGATTCTCTTTTGAATATTTTAACCGATCTGGAAAATGATAAAGGCGTCGGCATTGCTAAGTTCCTTTTCGTCGATTCTAATGGAGACCGAAGCAATCTGCGAAGAGAAGACGGAGACAACCGTCACGAAGGCTCCGGAAGTCGAGATTCATCTATTTAGGAAAGGAAAAGGTCCCGAAGTGATCTTCAGATCAAAGCTGGGAGGTTGGGATCAAGATCGCCTCGAAGTGCAAGATATTCTCGAAAAGTACGGCCTCAAATCCCTCTTCGCCTTCAACCCCTCCTCCGGCCGAGGCGTGTCGATCCGATTCAACCCTAGAAATGGGACATCTTTCCTTCCATACTCGGACGGAGCGATCATCTTCGTCGACGGCGAACCTAGGGTTTGTTCTCTCTTCAATTAACCCTAATTTCGTCAATCCTCTTAATTGCTCAATTTTCTCCATATCCAGGATTCGGTGGTGCAGCCGATCACTAAGATCTTGTTCGGTGTTGCGGTGATTACTCTTTTGCTGGCGTTTCTCGTGAGGGAGAATCCTACGTGGCTGAAATCGTCGACTTCCGGGGCTTGGAGTTTTCCTCCGTGGATTCTTGCATGCGCGGTCATTGTCTTTACCAGAGTTCGGAAGAGGACCAAAGATTTCTTCAAGAGCCGTGGATGGTTGACTTAGAGCTTCCATGCGGGTAACCTCGAACTTTGTTTCAACTCATCTATGTTTATGATTTGAAGAATTGTACCCTCGTTCTCAATGAGTGTAGGGTCATGATTTGAAGAAAATTTGCTCCGTTGTGGAATTAATTTCTCGCGAATGAGCTGAAGACTAAACTTCTTTCTGACAAGAATCACTTAAACATGAATGGAGATCGATTCTTTTTTAATCTTTTTTTCTTTGAGAACGTAGACACGGATGGTCAGGTGGGATTCATGTTTTTCTAGGAATCTTGTCGTTTGGCCATTGAAGAGGTTAACGATCCTCCTTATCAAGAAACCTCGATGCTACATTGGATCAAGCAGACTACAAATCTGCAGAGGAAAGCAGTAGAAAAGAAAAGAGAAGAAGACATTCGAATCTCCACAGATATGTTTCTCCGTAGACCCATCCTTTTTTATACTCATTCATGCTGCAGGGGTCAAAGGCGAGAATGACATTGAAACTGGCATCTTTATCCATTCCCTAGCCTTGACTCCAATAATTTTAAGCTTCTATATTTCAAATTGTTATCCTGGAGAAATCTGATCTTTGTCTCCATAAAGGGGGAGTCTACGGTAAAATTAAGTTTTCTGAGGTGCGAGATTATCTTACTACATTTGCAGGAGCAGAAATTCCAAGTGTTTGTCTTTTTACCCTCCCCCTAACTAAAATAAGAAAACAAATTATATTCATGGAAAACAGGTGCAAAACACAGCCACCCACCCTTTTTTGTCATTTTCTTTCCCTCCCTTCCCCCCTTGAGACTTGGCTTCGCCATTTGTCTCGAGGGATCACTGTTGCTGTTGCTGTTGTTCTTTAATTGCCTGCCATTGTTACCTTCATTAGCTTCGTGATTGTCTGCATTCAGTGAAAAGCTGGTTGTCCAGGTGGCATTCCACGATGGACATGTTTCTCCATGCAATGTCAGTGAATCATTGAAATTTGTGCCACTGCGCGGTAGCAGGTATGCTTTTGCTCTTACATGAAAGTTAAGGTTATAAGTTTATTTGTGACGTTCAGCAAATTGAGCGAGCAATGTAAAATCAGGTTTAGAGAGAGCAGTTCTCTTTTAGTACCGGAGCATTTCTTTTCCAACTCTGTGCAGAGAGTGGCCCCGTTTATTCTGCTTCCCTCTGCAACCATCTGCTTTCCAAAATCAATGTAGAGTAGTTCTATCAGATTGCCATTGTTGGCCATGGAGGTACGTTTGTAAGAAGTTTACTCATGAAGAATTTTTTATCAACATAGTAGTTTGTTTTTGGAGAGAAATTCCAGTATGTTTAATTGCAAGACTTGAGAAAAAAGGTTTGGTTTCTAGACGTTAGTGTAAAATTTTATCCGGAAAAAAGAAAAAATCAAGAACAACTTCTAGTGAGGTTGATGACCTCATGTCACCTCTCATTTCGTTGCATTGCAAATATGAGGAAACATAATTCACGCAAAACTTTATGAATCTTTGAAAATAATGGCTTGACTAATGTTGGTGAACTAAGAATCTAAGGTAAAATATGTACAATTTCTTATTCATAGGCATGATGCAATGAAATTTCATGCCTGAATTATGTCAATTGGGGTTAATGGGATTTCGATTTTCCTTGAAAGTGTACCGATGATCAAATCAGCTGAGGTATAATCATGGGGCTATAAATCGTCATGTGAATTAGGGTGGCTATCCAATGGATCATTCGAGAATCTGAAACTGATGAAATAATCTCTGATCAAAGTCAAGGAGAGTCATTTCATGCCCTTTCTAGCTGTGGAACCAAGAATCCTCCCGATTCTTGTCAACCTCATGCACAATACCTCAAGATGAGTTGCCTAATTTGGAGAGGAATGCAAAGGTGGAAGATGGTTGAAGATGAGAGAAGCTGCATTAGCTCTTGCAGCCTCCATCAATCAGAACGGTAATCCAAGGAGGCAAGATGAAGACAAAGACTTCAATTACCATATGGCTTTCTTAAACCAGTTACCCTTGAAATCTATTGAGCTTATAGGCCCTTGAGGTAACAAGGATAGTTACAGGATAGCCAGAATTGTAATTTCTTGGGTGCTTTTAAGCTTTGTGCATTGAACATTGGAAGCAATTCAGAGATAAACATCCATTCAATTATAAAAAATTTTCTATTCACATGAATTTAGATAATCTGAATGCATAGAAGGTTGTGTCAAGTGCTTGATATATGTTTATGTTTGTTTTGACTCAACGATCCAACTGAGTTAATCATTCTTATGCTTCTAAAGTTTAATGGCTCAAAATGATCAATAAGAGTCAACTGACTTGATCTAGAATTTTATCAAGCCAAATCAAATGTTTCATAGTGGGGACACCTCAATAACAAGATAAGCATCCAAGGAGGCACCAAAGCAATATAAATTAAGGAGAAATACAAGGACTCAGAGTCATCCATATCCAGTAAACAAGATGCTGATCTTGACAAAGAAATTCAAGAATCTATTATTAGAAGACATGCGTATATCAAAAGACTTTGAAGATATGAAGAGGAGTAAGCCCACGAAGATGGAGTGCCACCCCTTAATCGTTAGAATCTTTTAAACACTTCACTTGACGTGTCAAAACCCTACTCTTGACCAAAAACTTTTAATTTTGAGCCTTTGAGAAAGTCAAATCATCTCACCAAATTATAGAAACCAATTTTAGATTATCAAATTTCAAGTTATTTGCATCATGGATCCTTCTTTGACCAAGTTAACTTGAACCTATGATTTTAGGACAGATTATTATGTCCAAATTACCCCTAAAATTTCTATCAATTAAAACACTCCAAATGGCACCCTCACACACCCCTTCAAGGGTTGAGAAATTCTCTCTCTTCCCCTATTTTTGTGGATCTTATGAAACTCACTCATAATTTGAAATTTAAAAAATTTTAAAATTTTATTGTTCTCCCACTCTTTCTCTCTCATCCTCCACAAATTCCCCCTCTTCATTTTCTCTCGTCCACACACCAATCCACAACTTTCTCCTCTTCATCCCTCTTCTACTTCCTCTCCATAACACACACCCTTCATTTCTCCATTCCCCCTTCTCATTCTTCTCCTCCTACCCTCTTTCCCCATCATTCCTCTTCATTTTCTTCTTTCTTTTTTATCAAAGCAAGGAGTATTTAAGAAGGAGATTTCAAATTTTTCCCCAACAAGGTCACATCAATCAATAATCTCCATCAAGGTACTCTCATTCCTCTCATTTTGTGTGAGAGATCATCCTTCCTAAAAAATATCTTGCTCTTAGGATTTGTGTGAACCCTTGAATAGCCTCTAATCATATATTTGGGTATGCATGCACATCGGTTGTGAAATTTGTTCTGATTCATTTAATAGAAACTCTACTTCAAGGTTATTAAAAACGATCTCTCTCATCTCCAATTGTGGGATTAAACCTAGGGAATTCAATGTCACAAATCTTAAACATTCACAACATCCCTCTATCAAAACACCATCCCTTACACTTCTCGTTGAGATAATTTGATTCTCCTATTTTGTCCCACATCACTTCATTCATTGATCCAATATATTTAAGTCAAAGGCAATCAAAAGAATCTAATATTTCATTTACATTGACAACTATCTAGTGAGTCAATATAAATGAATCAATTAGAATTGTAACTTAGTTAATATAAGAATCACTTACACTTATACAAAACCTAGAATGAGTGAAGGCATTCAAGAAATTGTTATTTTAGGTAGTTAAATTAACCTTGTAATAGAGCCATCACATGTTAAGAAGAAATTATCCCATATTCATCATTGAGTTCATCCATTGATAACTATAATATGATAGCTGCATCCATGCATTATGATACCAATTAAGTCCCTAAAAGTGAGAATATATTTCCTTAGGTCTGAATATGGTATAATATGAACATCCTAACATGCATCATTATATATATTTTGTATATATTATGAGAAATGATATTATGAGAATATAATAAATTCTCACATTCTTATAAGTTTTTGTGGACACAAGGACATAGATACATACACATATGAAAGAACATGGATGGAGACTCTAGTGAGAGAGAGAGAGAGAGGGGAGTGACGAGACGAGACCGCGAGGTCGTCAATTTCACACGGTCTCGTGTCAAAAATTTATTCCGAATTTACCAATTTGGGGAATTAAGAGTGAATTGAAGGGTATAATGGTAAATAAGGGTCGAATCCACAGGGAATTTAGGTATTTTCGAGATATCTATTTGAATTTGGTCAAATTGGATGATTTATCTCAAAAATATGCCTTAAATTCCCCAGCAACGGCGCCATTTGACGAGACGAGACCGCGAGGTCATCGATTTCACACGGTCTCGTGTCAAAAATTAATCCGAACTTACCAATTTGGGGAATTAAGAGTGAATTGAGGGGTATAATGGTAAATAAGGGTCGAATCCACAGGGAATTTAGGTATTTTCGAGATATCTTTTGGAATTTGGTCAAATTGGACGATGAATTGAGGTGAGAAATTAGGGAAAATGATGTTTTTAGAAATATAACTCAAAGATCTATCCGTGGAATCAAAAATCACTCGATTTGGATTAGTAATCACGGAGAAATCAAAGATGGAAGTGGGATGAAATTTTCGGAATCACGAAGAACACAAATTGAAATTAAAATGAAATTAAACTTAAATTGAAATCCTAAACCTAAAATTGATGATACATGACGATAGATAAGAGGATAAACTTGTTTTCTAACCCGAGATAACGATCAAATCGATCCAATTGATCGCCGGATCGACAGCTATTCATTCCGCGAATTCAATCGTGAACATCGATGTTCAAGAGACAAATTCTCCTCGCACGATCGTCAAAATCTCTCTTATAAACACTCCGTGGACACGATTTTGAGTCTAGAAGAGATTACAAGAGAGAGATTCAAGAGGGAATGGGTTTAGATGCGTCGATTAGATCAAATCCCTCAAGAATGAGTACAAACAACGAAGAACTCGTCTATTTATAGGGCGAAATGGGGAGAGCCGTCCGATCGGTGCGTTAAGCTCGATCAACGGTCGAGATGAAACCGCCTCTTTAGTGAAACGTTACGGATAAATCCCGGCCATCCGATCGCGATCTGACGCGTGAGATGAGGCCACGTGTGGAGGCGTTATAAAATGCATCAATCGTCGTCCTTTAGATCGCGATCGAACGGCTGAGATGCGATCCGCGCCGACGCATCTCGGCCGTTATAACTCTTCTAAAAATGCCATGTGCGTTTTGTTTGATCGTGGACCGCGCTCACGCGATCGACGCGCGAGATCTTCTGCGGCGCCGACGATCCAACGCTCCGATGTGTGCCACGTCGCCTGCATTTTAGAACATTGTGTGGGACTTTAGTCCCACACGGAGAAAATTAGTGAAGTCCGACGGGTTTATAAGGCCCAACGGATTAAAGGGTCAATTACCCCTTCCCATATAGGCAAGGCTGAAGACCCATTTATATATATGTAATATATGAAATAAATAAAATATATGTGCCACGTAGGCACCGCGTGGGCCCGTGTGGCGCTGCCACGTGGCCTCAGTGCCACGTCGCATCCACGTGGCCCGCGTGAAAAATAAAAAGATTTTTGCCAATTTTTTTAAATCATTTTAAATGATTTTAAATCGAAAATTAAATTGGAAAAAATCCAGAAAAATCCCTAAAAATTGTAAAAATCATATCTTTTAAAATACAACTCCAAATTAATCCAAATTTCTTTCATTTGATCTGAAATTTAATTATCTATCATTCTAAAAATTCAAAATATTTAAATAACAAGAGATTTAATTTATATTTCAAAAATACACTCATTTTCTTAAGATTTTAAGTTTAGAAATTTAAATGAATGTTTATAAAAATAATTTCTCTTATTATTTAACTTTAAAAACACTTATAATCTCAAGTAAAGATGGGTTATAAAATCTTTTAATCTTTAATTTATCATAATTAACCCTAAATTAACGCATTTTGAGATTATAACATAAAATTGCATAGAATGATAGAAATGCACTCAAAGTATGATAACATGCACATAAATGTAATGTTTTATGCCTTAATTTGCATTAATAATCATGTTTTATCATGTTAAGATTGAATGTTATCAGGGAGGAAATGAATTGTCCATCTTATCAGGGCTAAGTCAACTCTATTTCATGAAGTCAAATATGGTCAAAGTCAAAGATAATTCATGAAGGGTTAAAGGTTATCAAACTAGGTTTAAAAGTCATTAGATAGATCATCCTATTTTTTTAGTATAATCCAAAAATTTTAAAAGTCAAAGGGTGGTCAACTTCCCTTTTTTTTAGGAAGGTTGAGTCAAACCTTAACTCACCCCTTCAAAATACAATCTAATCATATTTTTGTTGATTTGGGGGGGAGGGGGGGGGGGGAGGAGGTATATGCACTACCTTTTTAGAGGGGTACTGCCCACCCCAAATTTACAAGATTTGAGGTAGCTTCTCCTCATGATGTAGGATGTTTAGTTGTGGATGATTTTGATGGATATTATGTAGCCTATAAGCCAATCACACTTTCATGTATCTTGTTTATATTCATTGAAATGATATTTATTCATTTTCATTATTGTGTGATGTTTGCAATGAAGTCCATGAGCATATGCAATGACTAAGTGAATTATGATGAGATCATAATGTAGTGATCACTAATCTTTAAACATATGTTCTAAACATTCCTATTCGTGGGATATTCAAGAAGTACATCGAATTATCCGGAAAGAATATCATTCTCTAATCCAACTCATATGATGAGTATGGCTGATTCTATAGCCATCGGTATGGAGACACTAAGGATAGATAGTGGGTGCTCTTTGGAGAAAGAGTTCACTGAATTGATCTGTATGAATCCCTGAATGGTATTATACCTAACTGTCAATCAGGTTGATTCATGTCATGGTTGTGTATGTAGAGCTAGAGGGTCACACACATAGTCCTTTGACTTGAGACACCAAAGACATCTTGTAGATGGATCATTGTATTTTGATTATGACTTATGAATCCCTAGTCACGGGATATCTAAAGCGTCATATATTGGATACGACATGAAGTCCATGAAGATGATTGTATGATCAAGATGGGATCATCCACCCTCGGTATTTGAGGAGATTGACTTAAGGAATGAGATGCGATGAAATCCTTGGCCAAGGTAGTAGAAATATCGAAGAAGGAGTTCTCGATGATTTCTACATGCATCAGTACTAACTTGAGTGACTGATTAGGGTTTGACAGTTGACCATACCCTAAGTCATTCATGAGTCTAATGTGGATGAAGGATTATACATACATGGTAATCGATGAAGGGAAGGTTCCATAAGTGAGTTCTTACGTACTACATATCTCCTAGTGTACGTGGTGTAGCTCGGCACCCAACGGGCTCGTAACCTCGAACTTTGTTTTCAGCTCATCTATGTTTATGATTTGAAGAATTGTACCCTCGTTCTCAATGAGTGTAGGGTCATGATTTGAAGAAAATTTGCTCCGTTGTGGAATTAATTTCTCGCGAATGAGCTGAAGACTAAACTTCTTTCTGACAAGAATCACTCAAACATGAATGTAGATCGATTCTTTTTTTAATCTTTTTTCTTTGAGAACGTAGACACGGATGGTCAGGTGGGATTCATGTTTTGCTAGGAATCTTGTCATTTGGCCATTGAAGAGGTTACCAATCCTCCTTATCAAGAAACCTCGATGCTACATTTGATCAAGCAGACTACAAATCTGCAGAGGAAAGCAGTAGAAAAGAAAAGAGAAGAAGACATTCGAATCTCCACAGATATGTTTCTCCGTAGACCCATCCTTTTTTATACTCATTCATGCTGCAGGGGTCAAAGGTGAGAATGACATTGAAACTGACATCTTTATCCATTCCCTAGCCTTGACTCCAATAATTTTAAGCTTCTATATTTCAAATTGTTATCCTGGAGAAAATCTGATCTTTGTCTCCACAAAGGGGGAGTCTACGGTAAAATTAAGTTTTCTGAGGTGCGAGATTATCTTACTACATTTGCAGGAGCAGAAATTCCAAGTGTTTGTCTTTTTACCCTCCCCCTAACTAAAATAAGAAAACAAATTATATTCATGGAAAACAGGTGCAAAACACAGCCACCCACCCTTTTTTGTCATTTTCTTTCCCTCCCTTCCCCCCTTGAGACTTGGCTTCGCCATTTGTCTCGAGGGATCACTGTTGCTGTTGCTGTTGTTCTTTAATTGCCTGCCATTGTTACCTTCATTAGCTTCGTGATTGTCCGCATTCGGTGAAAAGCTGGTTGTCCAGGTGGCATTCCACGATGGACATGTTTCTCCATGCAATGTCGGTGAATCATTGAAATTTGTGCCCTGCTAGCGGTAAGCGGTATGCTTTTTGCTCTTACATGAAAGTTAAGGTTATAAGTTTATTTGTGACGTTCAGCAAATTGAGCGAGCAATGTAAAATCAGGTTTAGAGAGAGCAGGTTCTCTTTTAGTACAGGAGCATTTCTTTTCCAACTCGTGCGAGAGTGGCCCCGTTTAGTCTGCTTCCCTCTGCAACCATCTCGCTTTTCCAAAATCAATGTAGAGTAGTTCTATCAGATTGCCATTGTTGGCCATGGAGGTACGTTTGTAAGAAGTTTACTCATGAAGAATTTTTTATCAACATAGTAGTTTGTTTTTGGAGAGAAATTCCAGTATGTTTAATTGCAAGACTTGAGAAAAAAGGTTTGGTTTCTAGACGTTAGTGTAAAATTTTATCCGGAAAAAAGAAAAAATCAAGAACAACGTCTAGTGAGGTTGATGACCTCATGTCACCTCTCATTTCGTTGCATTGCAAATATGAGGAAACATAATTCACGCAAAACTTTATGAATCTTTGAAAATAATGGCTTGACTAATGTTGGTGAACTAAGAATCTAAGGGTAAATATGTACAATTTCTCATTCATACGCATGATGAAATGAAATTTCATGCCTGAATTATGTCAATTAGGGTTAATGGAATTTCAATTTTCCTTGAAAGTGTACCGCTTATCAAATTAGATGAGGTATGTGCTGGGATTTGAGGCTCGACAAGCTCTCCATGTTTTCCACTAAAATAATGATTACAACGGAAGATGTTAAATCAAAACATTCAATAGAGCTTAAGCACCTATAATAGATGATCTCATTGTCCATTCTAGGTGATCTTATCATTTAGTATAGAATAAAATTCATACTTATATGGATCTTTTGAAAGATTTCTTCAACCATTCAAGCGTCCGGCCTCTAGCGGTATCCACACAGTCTCCAGACCGTCGGATCTCTTCTTAAACACTCGTCACTACATGAGGAAGAGAAGAGAGAGGAGAAGTTCCACTAGGCTTGCATGGGCACTGTAATTATAGTCGTTTTCTCCCTATTTACAGTCTTTAGGAATATGAAATTTTCACAAGAACCCTTATTATTATATCTATATCTACCAACGTCCATTGACCTTATGTGTGTAACCCTCTAGGTTCATATATCTCACCAGTTAATGACTTTATCAACCCAATAATACTTATTAGTCTTCCTTATCAATTAACTGTATCAACATATAGATTAATTTACTAATGATCTATTTAACCCAATTGACAGGTTGAGTCGCCAGCCCGGTGGGTGCCAAGTTACACCACGTGCTCTGTGAGATATAGAGTATATTAAAACTCTTTTATATAACACTGTCGTCATTGGTTACCGTATACGTATAATCCTTCATCTACATGAGACTCATGAATGACTTAGGGTAGGGTTAATTTTTAAACCCTAATCGGTCACTCAATTTAGTACTGATGCGAGTAGGAAATCATTGAGAATAATTTCTCTAATATTTCGACTACCCTGACCAAGGATTTAAGCGCATCTCATTCCTTGAGTCGATCTCCTCATATACCTAGGGCGGATGATCTCATCTTAACCCCTCAATCACCTTCGATGATATCATGTCGTATCCAATCTATAGCGTTTTGGAGATCCCGTGGCTAGAGATTCATGAGTTATAGTCAAAACACGATCACCCATCCACAAGATGTCTTTGGTGTCTCAAGTCAAAGGACCACGTACACAACCGTGACATGAATCAACCTGATTGACTATTTGGCATCATATCATTCAGGAATTCATACGGATCAATTTAGTGAACTCTTTCTCTAAAGAGCACCCCTATCTATCCTTGGTGTCTTAACACCGATGGCCATAGGATCAGCCATACTTATCATATGCGTCAGATTAGATAGTGTTATTCTTTCAGGATAATTCGATATCCTTCACGAATATCCCACGAATAGGAATATTTAGAACATATGTTTAAAGACCAGCGATCACTGTATTATGATCTCATCACAATTCACTTGATCATTACATATGTTCATGGACTTTATTACAAACATCACACAACAATGACAATGAATAAAAGTTCATTTCAATGAATATAAACAAAAGATAAAAGTGTGATTGGCTTGCAGGCCACACAATATCCATCAGTATGATCGTGGGGCTATAAATCATCATGTGAATTCGGGTGGCTATCCTATGGATCATTTGAGAATCTGAAACTGATGAAATAATCTCTGATCAAAGTCAAGGAGAGTCATTTCATGCCCTTTCTAGCTGTGGAACCAAGAATCCTCTCAATTCTTGTCAACATCAAGCACAATACCTCAAGATGAGTTGCCTAAAGGTAGAAGATGGTTGAAGATGAGAGAAGCTGAATTAGCTCTTGCAACCTCCATCAATCAGAGTGCTAATCCAAGGAGGCAAGATGAAGACAAAGACTTCAATTTCCATATGGCTTTCTTAAGCCAATTACCCTAGAAATCTATTGAGCTTATAGGCCCTCTTGAGGTAACAAGGATAGTTACAAGATAGCCAGAATTGTAATTTCTTGGGTGGTTTTAAGCTTTGTGCATTGAACATTGGAAGCAATTCAGAGATAAGCATCCATTCAATTATAAAAGATTTTTTATTCACATGAATTTGGATAATCTGAATACGTTTCCGTCAGTTTTAATCTCAGCCGTTGTAACTCGTTAGATCAATGGCTGAGATTAAATCATTTTAAAACGATTCGCCGACGAATCAGATTGCGCCATGTACCCCGCCCGCCTTAAGTTACGATCGATAATCACAATTTAATCGTGCGATCGGACGCTCCACGTGATGCCACGTCACCTCTCGCCTTGATCGTGGATCGTGATTTGAATCGGACGCTCCAGATTGTGTCACGTCGCCTGCGCACTTTAAAATCAATTTAAAATTAGAAAATCAATTTTTAATTCAGAAAATTTTTAAAAAATCCCTAAAAATTAAAAAAATTCATAACTTTCATAATATAACTCCAAATTAATCCAAATTTGTTTCATTTGATCAGAAATTAAATTATCTATCATTTCAAAAACCAAATTTAATAAATAACAAGAGGATAAATTTATATTTAAAAAATACACTTATTTCTTTAAGATTTTAAAACTTAAAAAATTATATGAGTGTATATAAAATGATTTCTCTCATTATTTAACCTTAGAAACTAATTATAATATCAAGTAAATATGGGTTATGAAATTATTTATCTTTATTTTATCATAATTAATCCTAAATTAATATATTTTGATATTATAATGATTTTTTCATAGAATGATAGATAAACACTAAAAAAATATGATAATCATAGGAGTGGAATCTTTTATGCCTTAATATGCATAAATAATCATGTATTATCATATCTAATTAGCATGTTATCTCATGTCACCTGCAATTAAAAACACATACAAATAGTCTCACTCCGAATAATTTTTATAAGGTTTTATCGCGTATATAAGGTATATCAAATTAATGGGTCAGCTTAAATCCTTAACGGATGCTCTAACCCATTTATTAAACTCTCGTGCACACGTGCGCACATATGCGCCCATACGCACACGTGTCACGCACACACATGTACACATGTCGCCATGTGGCGATGCTCTGCCACGTTAGCGCACAGTTTAAAAACAAATTTTTTTATTCTTTTAAATTATTTAAAAATCGAAAATACAGTTAAATAAATTCAAAAAAATTCTAAAAAATTCTTAAAAATTGGAAAATTCATAACTTTCAAAATACAACTCTAAATTAATTCAAATTTGTTTTGTTGGATCAGAAATTGAATTAAAAAAATTCATTATAAAAATTTAAAATATTAAAATAACAAGAGAATAAATTTTAATTTAAGAAATATACTCATTTATCTTATAAAATAAATTTAGAAAAATACATGAGTGTAAATAAAAATATTTTCTCTTGTCATTCAATCATGAAAATACAATTATCATATCAAATACAAAATGAGAATACGAATATATTCTTAGAATTATATATAATTGTCCCAAAATGCTATATTTTTAGATCATAACCTAAAATTACATAAAATGATAGATATGCACTTAAAATATGATAACATGCACACAAATGGAACATTTAGTGTTTTAAATTGCATGAATAATCATGTAGATTCATGTATAAATTGCATGTTATCAGCTTCTACTTCAGGTATACATGCCTTTCTTGCTTCTAGATCATCATGGGTTATTCACTTGGGGGCTTCAGCTCATATGATTGGAACCCCTTCTACCCTCTCCTCCCTTGCTCCTACCACCACCTATCCACCCGTATCCATTGCAGATGGTCGTTCATGCTTTCTTAAAGGGTATGGATCAACTAAACCTACTCCCTCTCTTACTCGACATAATGTTTTATATGTTCCTGGCTTTCCCTCTAACCTTCTTTCTATTACTACCATTACACGTACACCTTATTATGTTTCCATTTTCTACCCTTTCCATTGTGTCTTCCAGGACCTTTGTACTGGTCAGAGGATTGGTTTGGGGTGTGATAATGGTCGTGGGATCTATGAGCTCATGTCGGACACCCGACATGAGTTCTGGGCTGCTTGCTTTGTTTTCTACCTCTTATACTACTTTTTCTATTTTGTGACATCATAGACCTGGCCATCATTGTTTTTCTAAACTTAAACAAACCTTACCATGGTTATCTTTCACTAAGTTTGTGATGTAGGATATTTTAGAAATAATAATATTCCTACAAATTAGGGAGGACATATGAATGATATCAAGAGGAATATGTAATTAATTCAGAGATGATGTGGTAGATAATAATTTCAGAAAAATTATAAGAGAGGGGAAGAGGGTAATAAAGATAATAATAATAATAATAATAATAATAATAATATGAATTAGAAGAGAATGACAGATGATTGGGGAGGATGGATAATATTAATTATGAAATGATAGAGAGTAAGAGATATTAAATGATATAATAGTGAGCATATGAGGAAGAGGACGAGTGAGTAATATTAACGGTAATACTGGAGTGGACAGGAAGTGATGCCGTCGGGTTTCGCGAATGATTCAGATCGTTCTCGATTTGCGGTGGACTTGAAGTGGATGAAAGAGGACAGAAATGGGGGGAGAAAAGATAGGAGGATAGAACTCGGAGAGGTTTGCGGAAGATTCACGGGAAGAACGATGGAGATACGTGAACGCGATAAACATGAACAGAAATAAAGGTAACCAATTTTCATTCAAAATACAACATGCTTTTTGTTCGCTTACAGATTTTGATTTATAGAATTAGAGGATAGCAGTTACGTCGAAGCGTCGCGTCGTGACAGTTTTGTTTATTTTCGTGAACCGTTTCACATACTCCGTGATTGACGAAATAGAACCGTTTCATGTCCTCAGTCACGTCGCCGATCAGATTTTTAAATTTGAAGCTCATTCGGGGGATGTCATCCACGCTGGTAAGGTGGAAGCTCCGTTCGCTAGTGTTGAATTTTCTCTCGTGATGGGCAAGGAGGACGGTTGTTAGAACACGTCCTCCCCACACGAATGAATTCTCCTCTCAGTCACACGCGATCGGTAGCTCACTCTCGAAAGTTCAAGAAAGAGAGAAAAGAGAAACAACAGAAAAATCATTCACTTCATCACCCCGCACACCGTCGAACACTTCGTTTATTTAAAAGAAAAACAGGAAGAAAGAATAGAACGGAAATAACCGTCTGTGGGACCCGCATGTCCCTTTCTTTAATCCGCACCGTTATAACAGCTGGGAATGGACGCTCCCGATTTTCCCTTCGTGAGCATAACAGCCTTCCCGTTGGATTAGGATCTGACGGCTCAGATTACCCCCACAACGGTTGTGTTTGGCATATAGTAAGACGTTGGCATATCCAGTTGAATCGTCTCTCTTCACCCCCTCACGACGATGTCAAACCACTTTTGTCTGCTGCAGGTTCACTTAAGCGAAGTAAAGGTAGAGTTCCGGTGAGAGAGGCAATGGCTCGACATGGCAAGCTATCTTTCCTGATGAGAAGGCTCTCCAAAGTCGGCGATTCCTCGCAGGAACGGCAAAATAGACGGGAGTTCCAAGAGGACTTCTTCCGGTTTTCATGGGAGAAGAAACGACGATGGAGAGATTTATCTTGAGAGTGGATTTGCGCAGCAAACCTGTTTTCTTTTTTTTCAGTTGTTCTTCTTCACCTTCTTCTTCTTGTCTCCGGCAGCTGCGGCGTCTTTGGATGGGAGTTTCTTCTCCATCTGAGGCTTCTTTTCGGCAGGGGCTTTCTCAGCCGGCTTCTTCTCCTCTACAAGTTTCTCGGCGGCGGGCTTCTTCTCCACTGGCTTCTTATCAGCCTTGGGCACCATCAATGGGGATCGACGAATGGATACTAGTGGGGAATACGAAGAAACTTGAGCGTAATATCACTGCTTCATCTTCAGTTTATGTTTTCATGAATTTGAGACACCGTGAGCTCTTCTTGATGTAGTAGCTGTCCTGTTGTCTTTGTCTTCCTTCATAAATGCTTGGATAATGGAGAATC